>CM037598.1:68309971-68552682 GCA_021018995.1 Chloranthus sessilifolius | reverse complement strand
TTCAAGCATTCTTGTTCAAGCATTCTAGTTCAAGCGTTAGCCTTCGAGCATTCAGGTTTGAGCATTCACATTCAAGCATGTCACTATTTATCAAGCATTAACTTTGAAGCATTCATGTTCTAGCGTTCACGTTCAAGCATTCTCATTCAAGCATTCACGCTCAAGCATTAATGTTCAAGTGTGTTGATATCTCTCAAGCAATCACGCTCATTCATTCATGTTCAACCATTAACGTTCAAGCATTCACATTCAAGAATTTACGTTCAAGCATTCACTTTTAACCATTCAGTTCAAGCACTCAGGTTGAAGCATTCATGTTCAACCATTAATGCTCAAACTTTCACATTCAAGGATTCATTTTCAAATATTCACGGTCAAGCATTCAAGTTCAAGCATTCTCATTCCAGCTTTCAGGTTCAGGCACTCACGTTCAAGCGATGACTTTCGAGTATTCACGTTCAACACTGACGTTCAAGAATTCACGTTCAAGCGTGTCACTATCTATAAAGCATTCATGTTCAACCATTCATGTTCTAGCATTCACGTTCAAGTATTCTCGTTCCAGTATTCACGTTTAAGCAATCATGTTCAAGCATTAACGTTCAAGCATTTACGTTCAAGCATTCATGTTCAAGCATTGACGTTCAAGCATTAATGCTCAAGCATTCACGTCAAGCATTCTTGTTCAGGAAATGACGTTCAAGCATTCACGTTCAATCATCCACGTTCAAGCATTCAGGTTAAATCACTCACATTCTAGCATTCATGCTCATTCATGTTGCAATGAAGTTCAAGCATTTATGTTTAAGCAATGACGTTCAACCATTCACATTCAACAATGACGTTCAAGCATTCACGTACAAGCATTCATGTTCAAGCATTTACGTTCAAGCATTCATGTTCAAGCCTTCACGTTCATTTATTCATGTTCATTCTCACATTCAAGCATTTATGTTCAAGTATTCACGTTCAAGCGTTCACCTTTTAAGCATTCACGTTCATGCATTAAAGTTCTAGCATTCACGTTGAAGTATTCAGGTTCAAGCATTTACATTCAAGCATTCACATTCAAGCTTTCACGTTCAATCATTCACGTTCAAGCATTCATGTTCAAGCATTCAGGTTCAAGTGTGTTACTATCTATCCTGCATTCACGTTCAAGCATTCTTGTTAAAGCATTCACGTTCACACATTCATGTTCAAGCCTCATGTTCAAGCAATGAAGTTCAAGCATTCACTTTCAAGCGTTCACGTTCAACAATGTCGTCTAAGCATTTACGTTCAACAATGACGTTTAAGCATTCACGTTCGAGCATTAATGTTCATGCATTCACGTTCAAGCTTTCACATACAAGCATTCACATTCAAGCATTCATTTTCAAGCATTCACATTCAAGCATTCATGTTCCAACAATCACGTTCATGTATTCATGTTAATGCACACATTCAACCATTCATGTTCAAGCATTCACATTCAAGAATTCACCTTCAAGCATTCAGGTTCGAGCATTCATGCTCAAGCATCACACTATCTATAAAGCATTCACGTTCAAGTATTCAAGTTCTAGCATTCACATTCAAGCATTCACGTTTAAGCATTTACGTTCAAGCATTCACGTTCAGCCATTCATGTTCTAGCATTCACATTCAAGTATTCTCATTCCAGTATTCACGTTCAAACATTTACTTTCAGGCAATCATGTTTAAGCATTCATGTTCAAGCATTGACGTTCAAGCATTAATGTCCAAGCATTCATTTTCAAGCGTGTCACTATCTATCATGCATCTACGTTCAAGCATTCTTGTTCAAGCAATGACAATCAAGCATTCACGTTCAAGCCCAAATGTTCAAGTATTCACGTACAAGCATTAATGTTCAAGCCTTAACATTCAAGCATTAATGTTCAAGCCTTAACATTCATGCTCAAGCATTAATGTTCAAGCCTTAACGTTCAAGCATTCTTGTTCATGTAATGATGTTCAAGCATTCACGTTCAAGCGCTCACCTTCAAGCATTCAAGGATTCACATTCAAGCGCTCACCTTCAAGCATTCATGTTCAAGCGTGACACATTTAAGCATTCACGTTCAAGCATTCATATTCAAGCACTCACGTTCAACCATTTCATATTCAGGCATGCACGTTAAAGCTTTTCAGTTCAAGCATTCTTGTTCAAGCTTTCACATTCAAGCATTCACATTAAAGCCTTCAGGTTCCAACATTGACCTTTGAGCATTCACGTTCAACAATGATGATCAAGCATTCACGTTCAAGCATTAGTGTTCATGCATTCACGTTCAAGCATTCACATTCATGTATTCATGTTCAAGCATTCACATTCAAGCGTTCACCTTCAATCATTCATGCTCAAGCATTCACTTTCAAGCATTAACGTTCTAGCATTCACGTTCATGCATGTCACTATCTATATTCATGTTCATGCATTCATGTTCTAACATTCACGTTCAAGCATTCTCATTCAAGCATTCCGATTCAAGCGTTCGCCTTCAAACATTCAGGTTCGACCATTCACGTTCAAGCATGTCACTATCTATCATGCATTTAATTTGAGCATTCACGTTCAAGCATGTCACTATCTATCATGCATTTAATTTGAAGCATTCATGTTCTAGCATTCACGTTCAAGCATTCTCACTCAAGCATTCACGTTCAAACATTCTGTTCAAGCATTACCGCTCAAGCGTGTTGATATCTCTCAAGCAATCACGCTCGCGCATTCATGTTCAACCATTTACGTTCAAGCATTCACTTTCAACCATTCAGGTTCAAGCACTCAGGTTGAAGCATTCATGTTCAACCATTCACGCTCAAGCTTTCACGTTCAAGGATTCATTTTCAAACATTCATAGTCAAGCATTCAAGTTCAAGCATTCTCGTTATAGCTTTCAGGTTCAGGCACTCACGTTCACGCAATGACTTTCGAGCATTCATGTTCAACAATGAATTTCAGGCATTTACGTTCAAGCGTGTCACTATCTATAAAGTATTCATGTTCAACCATTCATGTTTTAGCATTCACTTTCAAGCATTCTCGTTCCAATATTCACATTCAAGCAATCATGTTCAACCATTAACGTTCAAGCATTCATGTTCAAGCGTGTCACTCTCTATCATGCATTTATGCTCAAGCATTCTTATTCAAGCATTCATGTTCAAGTATTCATGTTCAAGCATTCATGTTCAAGCATTCTTGTTCAAGCAATGTTGATCAAGCATTCATGTTCAAGCCCTCATGTTCAAGTATTCACGTTCAAGCATTAATGTTCAAGCATGTCACTATCTATCATGCATTCACGTTCAAGCATTCTTGTTCATGTAATGACGTTCAAGCATTCACGTTCCAGTGCTCACCTTCAAGCATTCAAGGGTTCATGTTCAAGCGCTCACCTTCAAGCATTCACGCTCAACCATTCATGTTCAAGCATTCACGTTCAAGGATTCTCTTTCACGCATTCATGTTCAAGCGTGACACATTTAAGCATTCACTTTCAAGCATTCATGTTCAAGCATTCACGTTCGACCATTTCATGTTCAGGCATGCACGTTGAAGCTTTTCAGTTCAAGCATTCTTGTTCAAGCTTTCACATTCAAGCATTCATGTTAAATCCTTCACGTTCCAGCATTGACGTTCGAGCATTCACGTTCAACAATGATGATCAAGCATTCACGTTCAAGCATTAGTGTTCATGGATTCACGTTCAAGCATTCACATTCATGTATTCATGTTCATGCACACATTTAACCGTTCATGTTCAAGCATTCACTTTCAAGCATTAACGTTCGAGCATTCACGTTCATGCATGTCACTATCTATATTCATGTTCATGCATTCATGTTCTAGCAGTCACGTTCAAGCATTCTCATTCAAGCATTCCCGTTCAAGCGTTCGCCTTCAAGCATTCAGGTTCGAGCATTCACGTTCAAGTATGTCACTATCTATCATGCATTTAATTTGAAGCATTCATGTTCTAGCATTCACGTTAAAGCATTCTCATTCAAGCATTCACGTTCAAACATTCATGTTCAAGCATTAACTCTCAAGCGTGTTGATATCTCTCAAGCAATCATGTTTGTACATTCATGTTCAACCATTTACGTTCAAGCATTCACATTGAACAATTTACGTTCAAGCATTCACTTTCAACCATTCAGGTTCAAGCACTCAGGTTGAAGCATTCATGTTCAACCATTCACGCTCAAGCTTTCACGTTCAAGGATTCATTTTCAAACATTCACAGTCAAGCATTCAAGTTCAAGCATTCTCATTCTACCTTTCAGGTTCAGGCACTCACATTCAAGCAATGACATTCGAGCATTCACGTTCAACAATGAATTTCAGGCATTTACGTTTAAGCGTGTCACTATCTATAAAGCATTCATGTTCTAGCATTCACGTTCAAGCATTCTCGTTCCAGTATTCACATTCGAGCATTCTTCTTCAAGTATTCGTGTTCAACCATTCACTTTCAAGCTTTCACGTTCAAGCATTCATTTTCAAACATTCGCAGTCAAGCATTCAAGTTCAAGCATTCTCGTTCAAGCAATCAAGTTCAAGCATTCACGTTCAAACAATGATGTTCAAGCATTCACATTCAAGCATTAAAGTTCATGCATTTAGGTTCAAACATTCACGTTCAAGCATTCATGTTCAAGCGTTCACGTTATGTATTCATGTTCATGCACACATTCAACCATTCTTGTTCAAGCATTCATGTTCTGGGACACGTTTAAGCATTCACGTGCAAGCGTTCACCTTCAAGCATTCATGTTCAAGCGTTCATTCATGTTCAAGCATTCCCGTTCAAGCGTTCACTTTCAAGCATTCACGTTCAACCAATTATGTTGAATCATTCATGTTCAAGCGTGTGACAATCTAAGAAGCATTCACGTTCAAGCTTTCATGTTCAAGCATTCACTTTCAACCATTTCATGTTCAATCATATACGTTCAAGCTTTCCAGTTCATGCATTCACGTTCACGCATTGAAGCATTCACATTCAAGCATTAATGTTCAAGCATTCGCGTTGAAACATTCATGTTCAAGCATTCGCGTTCATCAATGACGTTCAAGCATTCACGTTAAAGCATTATCGTTCATGCATTCACATTCAAGCATTCACGTTCAAGCATTCATGTTCAAGCATTCAAGTTCCATCATTCATGTTCAAGCATTCACGTTCAAGAATTCAAGTTCCATCATTCATGTTCCATTATTCACGTTCAAGCGTCCACCTGCAAGCATTCAGGTTCAAGCATTCACTTTCGAGCATTCACGTTCAAGAATCTCACTATCTATCAAGCATTCATGTTCTAGCATTCACGTTCAAGCATTCTCATTCAAGCATTCATGTTCAAGCATTCACGTTCAAGCGTGTTACTATCTCAAACATTCATGTTCAAGCATTCTCGTTCAAGCATTCATGTTCCAACATTCACGTTCAAGCATTCACTTTCAAGCATTCAGATTCGAGCACTCAGGTTGAAGCATTCATGTTCAGCCATTCACGCTCAAGCTTTCACGTTCAAGCATTCATTTTCAAACATTCACGGTCAAGAATTCTCGATCAAGCATTCAGTTTCAAGCATTCACATTCGGGAATTCATGTTCAAGCTATGGCATTCATGCATTCACGTTCAACAATGACGTTCACGAATTAACGGTCAAGCATTAATGTTCATGCATTCAGGTTCAAACATTTTGTCCAAGCGAATATGTTCAAGCATTCATGTTCATGCATTCATGTTCTAGCATTCACGTCCAACCATTCACATTCAAGCATTCGCATTCAACCTTTGATGTTCAAGCATTCACGTTCAAGCGTGTCACTATCTTTCAAGCATTAACGTTCAAATGTTTAAGTTAAAGTTCAAGCATTCACGCTAATGTTCGAATGTGTCACTATCTATCAAGCGTTCCAATTCAAGCATTTAGGTTTAAGGAATCTTGTTCAAGCATCCATACTTAAGCAGTCACATTCAAGAGTTCAAGTTCATGCCATCATGTTCAAGCATTCACGTTCAAGCATTCATGTTCAAGCATTCAGGTTCATACATTCCAGTTCAAGCATTCACGTACACGCATTCCAGTTCAAGCATTCACGTTCAAGCATTCATGTTCAAGCATTCTCGTTCAAGCATTCACGTTCCAACATTCACGTTCAAGCATTCACTTTCAAGAATTCAGATTCGAGCACTCAGGTTGAAGCATTCATGTTCAGCCATTCACGCTCAAGCTTTCACGTTCAAGCATTCATTTTAAAACATTCATGGTCAAGCATTCTCGATCAAGCATTCAGGTTCAAGCATTCACGTTCGAGAATTCACATTCAAGCTATGATGTTCATACATTCGCGTTCAACAATGACATTCAAGCATTCACGGTCAAGCATTAATGTTCATGCATTCAGGTTCAAGCATTCATGTCCAAGCATTAACGTTCAAGCATTCTTGTTCAAGCATTCACGTACAAGCGTTCCTGTTCAAGCATTCTTGTTAAAGCAATGACGTTCAAGCATTCATATTCATGCATTCACGTTCTAGCATTCATGTCCAACCATTCACGTTCAAGCATTCACGTTCAAGCGTGTCACTATCTATCAAGTATTAATGTTCAAACATTCAAGTTGAAGTTCAAGCATTCACGCTAATGTTCAAATGTGTCACTATCTATCAAGCGTTCCAGTTCAAGCATTCATGTTTAAGGAATCATGTTCAAGCATCCATACTTAGGCAGTAACATTCAAGAGTTCAAGTTCATGCCTTCATGTTCAAGCATTCACGTTCAAGCATTCATGTACTAGCATCCAGGTTCATGCATTCCGGTTCAAGCATTCACGTTCAAGCATTCATATTCAACAATTTACGTTCAAGCATTCATGTTCAAGCATTTAGGTTCAAGCATTCACGTTCATACATTCTAGTTCCAGAATTCACGTTCAAGCATTCATGTGTCAAGCAGTCATGTTCATGCATTCCAGTTCCAAAATTCCTGTTCAAACATTCACTTTTAAGCATTCAAGTTCATGCATTCACGTTCAAGCGTTCGCGTTGAAACATTCATGTTCAAGCATTCACGTTCAAGCAATGATGTTCAAGCATTCACGTTCAACAATGACGTTGAAGCATTCACATTCAAGCATTAATGTTCAAGCATTCGCGTTGAAACATTCATGTTCAAGCATTCATGTTTCGGCATTCACATTCAAGCGTTCACCATCATGCATTCAGGTTCAAGCATTCTCATTCAACCATTCATGTTCAAGCATTCACTTTCAAGCATTCAGGTTGAAGCATTCATGTTTAGCCATTCACGCTCAAGCTTTCACGTTCAAGCATTCATTTTCGATCATTCATGGTCAAGCATTCCGATTCAAGCATTCACGTTCAAGAATTCACGTTCAAGCTATCACGTTCATGCATTCACATTCAACAATGATGTTGAAGCATTCACGGTCAAGCATTAATGTTCATCCATGAGTTCAAGCATTCATGTCCAAGCATTCACGTTCTAGCATTCTTGATCAAACATTCACGTTCATGCATTCATGTTCATGCACACATTCAACCATTCATGTTCAAGCATTCATGTTTTCGCACACGTTTAAGCATACACGTTCATTCATTCACATTCAAGCATTCACGTTCAAGAGTGTCACAATCTAAGAAGCATTCACGTTCATACATTCACGTTCAAGCATTCACATTTAAGTATTCACGTTCAAGCATTTCATGTTCACGCACACACGTTCAAGCTTTCCAGGTCAAGCATTCTGGTTCAAGCATTCATGTTTAAGAATTCATGTTCAAGCATTCACGTTCAAGAATTCATGTTCAAGCATTCACGTTCAAGGATTCTCGTTCAAGCATTCATGTTTGAATGCTTGAACATGAATTCACATTTAAGCATTCATGTTCAAGCATTCTTATTCAAGCCTTTCATGTTTAAGCATGTATGTTCAAGCATTAACATTCAAGCATTCTGGTACAAGAATTCACGTACAAGCATTCTAGTTCAACCAGTCTTCTAC
The DNA here is from genome assembly GCA_021018995.1 of Chloranthus sessilifolius. Lineage (NCBI taxonomy): Eukaryota > Viridiplantae > Streptophyta > Magnoliopsida > Chloranthales > Chloranthaceae > Chloranthus > Chloranthus sessilifolius. The sequence goes on along the minus strand of CM037598.1, from coordinate 68,544,634 downwards.
AAGCATTCCATTTCAAGCATTCACGCTCAAGCATTAATGCTCAAGCAATAGCATTTAAGCATTCATGTTTAAGCGTCCAAGTTCAAGCGTTATATGTTCAAACATTTATGTACAAGCATTCATGTTCAACCATACACGTTCAACCATTCTTGTTCAAGCATTCATGTTCAACCATTTACGTACAACCATTCACGTTCAACCATTCATGTTCAACCATTTACGTACAACCAGTCACGTTCAACCATTCATGTTCAAGCGTGTGACAATATAATAAGCGAATCCGTTGAAGGATTCTTGTTCAAGCATTCACATTCAAGCTTTCACGTTAAAGCATTCAAGTTCAACCATTTCATGTGCGAGCATGAATGTTCTAGGTTTCCAGTTCAAGCATTCTTGTTCATATATTCACGTTCATGTATTCATGTTCATGCACACATTCAACCATTAATGTTCAAGCATTCATGTTCTGGCACACGTTTAAGCATTCACATTCATGGATTTTCGTTCATGCATTCACGTTCTACCATTCACATTCAAGCATTCATGTTCTAACATTGATGTTCAAGCATTCACTTTCAAGCATTCAAGTTCGAGCACTCAGGTTGAAGCATTCATGTTCAGCCATTCACGCTCAAGCTTTCACATTCAAGCATTCCTTTTCATTTATTCATGGTGAAGCATTCCAGTTCAAGCATTCTCGTTCAAGTATTCAGGTTCAAGAAATGACGTTCAAGCATTCACGTTCAAGCATTCTTGTTCATGCATTCACGTTCAAGCATTCAAGTCCAAGCATTCACGTTCAAGCATTCACGTTCATATATTCATGTTCATGCACACATTCAACCATTCATGTTCATGCATTCATGGTTTGGCACACGTTTAAGCATTCACGTTGAAGCATTCCCGTTCAAGCATTTACGTTCAAGAGTGTCACAATCTAAGAAGCAATCACGTTCAAGGATTTTCATTCATGCATTCACATTAAAGCATTCACATTTAAGCATTCAGGTTCAAGCATTCACGTGCAACCATGTCATGTTCAAGCACGCACGTTCAAGCATTCCAATTCAAACATTTTGGTTCAAAGTATTCACGTTCAACCATTCACGTTCAAGAATTTATGTTCAAGAATTCACGTTCAAGGATTCTCGTTCAAGCATTCACATTTAAGCATTCACGTTCATGCATTCATGTTCAAGCATTCTTGTTCAAGCCTTTCATGTTCAAGCATGTACGTTCATGCTTTCCAGTACAAGAATTCATGTTCAAGCCTTCAGGTTCAAGAATTCATGTGCAAGCATTCCTGTTCAAGCATTCATATTCAAGCCTTAATGTTAAAGCAATAATATTTAAGCATTCACGTTTAAGCGTTCAAGTTCAAGCGTTCATGTTCAAGCATTTACATACAAGCATTCACGTTCAAGCATTCATGTTCTGGCACACGTTTAAGCATTCGCGTTCAACCATTCATGTTCAAGCATTCACGTTCAAGAGTGTCACAATCTAAGAAACATTCACGTTCAAGGATTCTCATTCATGCATTCATGTTCAAGCATTCACATTTAAGCATTCACGCTCAAGCATTCATGTTCGAGCATTCACGTTCAACCATTTCATGTTCAAGCACGCACGTTCAAGCTTTCCAGTTCAAGCATTCTGGTTCAAGTATTCACGTTCAAGCATTCATGTTCAAGAATTCATGTTCAAGCATTCACATTCAAGAATTCATGTTAAAGAATTCACGTTCAAGGATTCTCGTTTAAGCATTGATGTTCAAGAGTTCGCATTTAAGCATTCATGTTCAACCATTCTCAAGCCTTTCATTTTCAAGCATGTACGTTCAAGCTTTCCAGTACAAGCATTCATGTTCAAGCATTCATGTTCATGCATTCATGTTCAAGCATTCCCGTTCAAGAATTCATGTACACACATTCCAATTCAACCAGTCATCTGCAAGCATTCCTGTTCAATCATTCACGTTCAAGCATTAATGTTAAGTGTTTAAGTTCAAGAGTTCTTGTTCAAGCATTTACATATAAGAATTCACGTTCAACCATTCATGTTCAAGCATTCACGTTCAAGCGTGTCACTATCTATCAAGCATTCATGTTCAAGGATTCACACTCTAGCATTCATGTTCAAGCATTCACATTTAAGCATCCACGTTCAGGCATTGAAGGTCAAGCATTCTCGTTCAAGCATTTCATGTTCAAGCATACGCGTTCAAGCTTTTTGATACACTCATTCATGTTCAAGAATTCATGTTCAAGCGTTCAGGTTCAAAAATTCACGTTCAAGAATTCCAGTTCAACCAGTCCTGTGAAAGAGTTCCTGTTTAAGCATTCATGTTAAGCAATAACTTTTAAGCATTCACATTCAAGCGTTCTAGTTCGATCGTTCATATTCAAGCATTCACGTTCAACCATTCATGTTCAAGCTTTCAATTTCAAGCATTCACGTTCAAGCTTTTACGTTCGAGCATTCGCGTTCAAGCATGTCACTATTAATCAAGCATTCACGTTCAAGCATTAAACTATGTCGTTCATGCATTCACATTAAAGCATTAATGTTCATGCATTCACGTTCAAGCATTTACGTTCAAGCAAGCATGTTCTAGCATTCACGTTCAAGCATTCACATTTAAGCATTCACGTTCAACCATTCATGTTCAAGCTTTCACTGTCAAACATTAACGTTCGAGCATTCACGTTCAAGCATGCCACTATCTATCAAGCATTCACATTCCAACATTCACGTGCAAGCATTTACGTTCAAGCATTCACTTTCAAATAAAAAGCTCCTTTTTTATTTTAAGCTCCTTTTTTATTTTAATAAATCTCCTTTTTTACTTTAAGAAGCTCCTTTTTTATTTTCCCTGTTCATCTCCTTCTTCCTTCAGATTCTTGGACCCAAGCATTAAATCCTTCTGGTTTTTTAGCTTCCTCCTGTTCCTAGCTACCAGCTTTGGTAGCTAGGCTAGCTGGGAACCGGCCTCTTGACAACTCCTTGTTGTCAGCCTCTTGGTTGGGGCTTTGGTGCTGCTGTTGGCGAGTAGCTTGCTGCCATTACAGCTCTCTCTTTTGTTCCTTGCTGTTGACTCTCTGCTGTCTTCCCCATGGGAAGAAATGGAAGTCCCCGAAACCAGCCTGTTGCTGGAGCCTCCCCACCCAGGGCTTTGGAGATTCAAAGACTTAAGACTCAGCTTGCCAATCTCAACCGATCTCTGCCATTGGGAACCGCACAAAGGATTCCCAACATACCAATTGAAGGTAATATCTCTGATCAGGTCCCTTCTGGGCATTACTCTTCGCCTGTGAATCTGGAGGTAGAAGATGACTCTCCCACCACCGATCCTGGCTTTACACAAGACTGCGCAACACCAAATCCTTTCGTCCTTCGTCCTACACCTCCCTGCCAATCAGAGGTCGACAACCACGACCTTGGAAATACACTTTTCCCATTTTCAAAACATGACACCTTAAAAAAATCCCGCTCATTCTTGGATGGGCCTACCAGTACTTTACCTGCTGGGACTTCTGACGTACCACTACCCAACAACACTTTGAGACCCACCGATTTACCCACTGAACCCACTGGGCCTTCAGCCACTCCATCTCTCTGGACATTCACTTCAAGGGACCCATAACTAGACTTCCCTCTCGTTTCCGTACTATTCCACCCAAATATTATCTATACTCCTATTGAACTGCCAGGGAAGGCATCTATTTCACCTCCCAAACCAGTGGCTCCTCCTTTTCCCCCCACTCATGCTTTGAAACACCCCCACTATTACTCCGTAGCCCAAAATCATCCATCCCACCATCACATTGCACCTAATTGATCAAACTCATTGCCACCATTGTATTGCACCCCGAACCTTTTCTTCCATTCTGAGACTACTTCTTAGAGTAGCCTTTTCCAACACAGATTTGCTAAAACCTCTGCTCGAGAACTCCATTATATTGCCCCTACTATGAAAAGTGAACCTGTCACAATTTGCACGAAGGCGGAGCTAGAAGATGAATTGGCAACTTCGGCAAATTCCCTTATCGGATACACCATCAGCTTAAAACCAAGCGCCTATGGACTCAAAATAGCCGTTGACAGGAAATGGCGATGTAAAGGGAGATTCTCAATCAAAGCATTCTTCCTATTCAAATTTAATGCCCGATAGGAATAGAATTCAAGGACCATGGTCTATAGTCAGCCTTTAATCCTATGGAGATGGACTGCGAATCTCCACGCTCAAAAGGAACTTCACTCAACAATCCCAATTTGGATCCCTTTCCCAAGCCTTCATATGCATTTTTTGTCTTCTAAAACTCTGTCATTCATAGTATAATCGGGAAATCGATCTCCATTGATGGCAGCACCTTCTCAAGATCCCGAATGGACTAAGCCTTGATTGTGCATTCCCGGATATGATCTTGGTAGAAGTGGAAAATGGCATCTCTTTTAGACAAGAGGTGAAATATGAGTGGAGACCAGAGGCATGCACCCATTGCCAGTCCTTTGGGCATTCTCCCAAGGAATGTGTCCAAATGGTGTCACCATAAATATCACCTCAAATAATCATTCATCATTGGCTCCCAAGGCCCATTCTTGACATTTGAAATTAGCGCTATAGCTAAACATAGCAACCAAATGGAGAACTCACTATCCCCATGACTTATTGGCAAACTCTTTATTGATACAACAACAATTAGCAGCCTGCTCCCCAGCAGATACACCAAAAAGGCAAAGCCCCTATTTCTGCCTCGCCCTTGCCACCTATTCCTCCATCAAAGGGCACACCTGTTAGCCCAGCCAAATCACCCAAATCCCTTCCCTCAAAAGCTAAACCTTCGGCACTTAAAAAACAACCCAGATACTCCAACCCATTCCACCTTCTTATGGATTGTGAAACCTTCCTACATAACAAAATTGTGGGACAAAATCCTGCTCATCTGCAAGTTCATCAAGCCGGGGATTGTCCAAATGGAATGCAGCCATCACCTACCATTGGAGTGGAAACTCCACATTTAGTAATTGACAGGGCAAATCCAAATGCCCAATGTCAATCACTGGAAAGGACCAACACTGTCAATTATGAAGCCTTACTAGATGAGGCCGCCAAACCCCCTCAAAATCACTCATGATCTGGCACACGTTTAAGCATTCACGTTCAACCATTCATGTTCAAGAATTTACGTTTAAGAGTGTCACAATCTAACAAACATTCACGTTCAAGCATTCTCGTTCATGCATTCACGTTCAAACATTCACATTTAAGCATTCACATTCAAGCATTCATGTTCAACCATTTCATGTTGAGGCATGCACGTTCAAGCTTTCTAGTTCAAGCATTCTGGTTCAAGTATTCACGTTCAAGCATTCACGTTCAAGAATTCATGTTCAAGCATTCATGTTCAAGAATTCATGTTAAAGAATTCACGTTCAAGGATTATCGTTCAAGCATTCATGTTCAAGCGTTCGCATTTAAGCATTCACGTTCAAGCATTCATGTGCAAGCATTCTCGTTCAAGCCTTTCATGTTCAGGCATGTATGTTCAAGCTTTCCAGTACAAGCATTCATGTTCAAGCATTCACGTTCAAGCATTCAGGTTCAAGAATTCATGTACAAGCATTCCAGTTCAAGCTGTCTTCTGCAAGCATTCCTGTTCAATCATTCACGTTCAAGCATTAATGTTAAGCATTCAAGTTCAAGCGTTCTTGTTCAAGCATTTACGTACAAGCATTCACGTTCAACCATACACGTTCAACCATTCCTGTCCAAGCATTCACGTTCGAGCGTGTCACTATCTATCAAGCATTCATGTTCAAGCATTCACATTTAAGCATTCACGTTCAAGCATTCACGTTAAAGCATTCAAGTTCAAGCATTCTCGTTCAAGCATTTCATGTTCAGGCATACGCATTCAAGCTTTCCGATACACTCATTCATGTTCAAGAATTCATGTTCAAGCATCCAGGTTCAAAAATTCACGCTCAAGAATTCCAGTTCAACCAGTCATGTGCAAGGGTTCCTGTTCAAGCATTCACATTCAAGCATTCATGTTAAGCAATAATGTTTAAGCATTCACATTCAAGCATTCTAGTTCGATCGTTCATGCTCAAGCATTCACGTTCGGCCATTCACGTTCAACCATTCATGTTCAAGCATTCACGTTCAATCATTAAACTATGATGTTCAAGCATTCAGTTCAAGCATTAATGTTCATGCATTCACGTTCAAGCATTCACGTTCAAGAAATCATGTTCTAGCATTCATGTTCAAGCATTCATGTTCCAACATTCATGTTTAAGCATTCACGTTCAACCATTCACGTTCAACCATTCATGTTCAAGCTTTCACATTCAAACATGCCGCTATCTATCAAGCATTCACATTCTATCATTCAGGTTCGAGCACTCAGGTTGAAGCATTCATGTTCCTTCTTTCACGTTCAAGCATTCAATTTCAAACATTCATGGTCAATCAAGCATTCAATTTCAAGCGTTCATGTTCTAGCATTCACGTTCAAGCATTCATGTTCAAGTATTCACGTTCATGCATTCGAGTTCAAGCATTCTCATTCAATCATTCATGTTCATGCATTCCAATTCAAGCATTCACTTTCACCCATTCATGTTCAAACATTCACTTTTAAGCATTCTAGCTCAAGCATTCATGTTCAAGCATTCAAGTTCAAGCATTCACTTTCATGGAATCTTCTTCAAGCATCCATGCTTAAGCATTCACATTCAAGCGTTCAAGTTCAAGCATTCATGTTTCTAGCATTCACGTTCAAGCATTCATGTTCAAGTATTCACGTTCATGCATTCGAGTTCAAGCATTCTCGTTCAATCATTCATGTTCAAGCATTCACGTTCATGCATTCCAGTTCAAGCATTCACCTTCACCCATTCCTGTTCAAACATTCACTTTTAAGCATTCCAGCTCAAGCATTCACATTCACATATTCATGTTCATGCACACATTCAAGCATTCACGTTCAAGTATTCCCATTTAAGCATTCACATTTAACCATTCATGTTAAAGCATTGACTTCCAAGCATTCTAGTTCGAGCATTTACGTCGTGCCACTATCTATCGAGCATCCATGCTTAAGCATTCACATTCAAGTGTTCAAGTTCAAGTGTTCGCATTCAAGAATTCACGTTCAAGCATTCATGTTTAAGTATTCACGTTCATGGATTCCATTTCAAGTATTCACGTTCAACTATTCACATTCACGCATTCCCATTCAAGCGTTCACGTTCAAGCATTCTTGATCAAACATTCACTTTTAAGCATTCAAGTTTAAGCATTCATGTTCAAGCATTTGTGTTCAATCATTCACGTTCAAACATTAACGTTCATTCATGTTCAAGCAAAGCATTCACGTTCAATAATGACGTTCAAGCATTCACGTTCAAGCATTAATGTTCATGCATTCACGTTCAAGCATTCACGTTCATATATTCATGTTCATGCACACATTCAACCATTCATGTTCATGCATTCATGGTTTGGCATGAATGGTTGAACGTAAATTGTTTAACATGAATGCTAGAATGCTTGAACGTGCATGATGATAGATAGTGACACACTTGAACGTTAAGGCTTGAACATTAATAATCAAAGCACCCCCCTCCTTTGGGAAAAGAAATAATCAAAGCCTCCTTGAGCATCACCCCCCCTAAAGATCCAACCCATCTATTGTCCCAGAAACTAGCATCTCTGCCGCTCTGCCCATCAAGCAGACACCCAGGGCTCACACCTCAGCAACTAAACCCTCCAAGCACACTTTCAAACGGCAAACCAAGATCTCCAACTCCTTCCAATTGCTTACGGACTGTCAAAGCAATTTGTCGGACCATCCTAAGGAGGTGCTACTGTGCACTCAATCTATGGATCACCCTAATAGATTTGAGGTTCATGAATGGAAAGCAACCAAAACCAGACCTGGCTCTCCCCACCCTCGCCGTCTCAAGGAAAGAAATGATCCAGCCAACTCCACGACACCAATGGTTGAAGCCACTAATCCCCAGGAAGTTGCTCATGACCATTGCGAGGTTCCATTCTTGCATTGATCTTAGATTCTCTGTTCTCTGGCAGTCTCACCGAATCTAAACGGATGTATTTTTCAGTCCCCATAGGCTGAGGACTTTCTTCTTTTTTGTCTTTCTAATTGAAGCACCGATTTAACTAACTCTTAATCTAAATTCAGGATGGGGGTCCCTATCAGCCCCTATTTGCCTAGCAAAAAATAGGTTTCAAGAAAATGGTTCAGATGCTTAAAATCAGGAAAAATAAAAATAAAAATAAATAAATAAATAAATAAGAAAAAAAAGAGGAGCTTTAGAAAAAGAAAGAGGAGCTCAGAAAAAAAAGGGGAGCTTTAGAAAAAGAAAGAGGAGCTTAGAAAAAAAAGAGGAGCTTTTAGAAAAAAAAGAGGATCTTTAGAAAAAGAAAGAGGAGCTTAGAAAAAAAAAGAGGAGCTTTAGAAAAAGAAAGAGGAACTTAGAAAAAAAAAGAGGAGCTTAGAAAAAAAAGATCGAACTTGAACCCTTGAATTTGAATGCTTAAACGTTATTGCCTTAACATGAAAGCTTGAATGTGAATGCTTCTAAAGGAATGCTTGCACATGACTGATTGAACTAGAATGCTTGAACGTGAATTTTTGAACCTGAACACTTGAACATGAATGCGTGTACTGGAAAGCTTGAACATGTATGCTTGAACATGAAATGCTAGAACATGAAATGCTTGAACGAGAATGCTTGAACATGAATGCTTGAACTTGAATGCTTAAATGGGAATGCTCGAACATGAATGCTTGAACGAGAATCCTTGAACGTGAATGTTTGATAGATAGTGACACGCTCGAACGTGAATGCTTGAAAATAAATGGTTGAACGTGAATTGTTGAACATGAATGCTTATACGTATGTGCTTGAACAAGAAAGCTTGAACTTGAATGCTTAAACGTTATTGCTTGAACATGAATGCTTACACGTGAATACTTCAACAGGAACGCTTGCACAAGACTGGTTGAACTGGAATGCTTGAAAATGAATGCTTGTACTGGAAAGCTTGAAAGTACATGCCTGAACATGAAATGCTTGGACAAGAATGCTTCAACATGAATGCTTAAATGTGAATGCTTGAACACGAATTTTTCAACGAGAATACTTGAACGTGAATCCTTGAACATGAATTCTTGAACATGAATGCTTGAACATGAATTCTTGAACGTTAATGCTTGAACAAGAATGCTTGAACTGGAATGCTTGAATATGCATGCTTGAACATGAAATGGTTGAACGTGAATGCTTGAACAATAATGCTTGAACGTGAATGATTAAATGTGAATGCTTGAACGTGAATGCATGAACGAGAATCCTTAAACATGAATGCTTGAACTTGAATGGTTGAATGTGAATGGTTGAAGGTGAAAGCTTGAACGTGAATGCTTAAATGTGTGCCAGAACATGAATGCTTGAACATCAATGGTTGAATGTGTGCATGAACATGAATACATGAACGTGAATGCTTGAAGGTGAAAGTTTCAATGTGAATGGTTGAACATGAATGCTTCAACCAGAGTGCTCGAACCTAAATGATTGAACGAAAATTTTGGAACGTGAATGCTTGAATGTGAATGTTTGAACATGAATGCCTGAACCTGAATGCTTGAACGTGAAGGCTTGAACATAAAGGCTTGAACGTGAATTTTTGAACGTGAATGCTTGAACGTGCGTGCTAGAACATGAATGCTTGAACGTGAATGCTTGATAAATAGTGACAAGCTTGAACGTGAATGCTTGAACATGAATACTTGAATGTGAATGCTTGAACTTGAATGCGTAATAGTGAATGTTTGAACAAGAATGCTTGAAGGTGAACGCTTGAATGTGAATGCTTAAACGTGTACTAGAGCATTAATACTTGAACGTGAATGCTTGAACATGAATGCTTGAATGAGATTGCTTTAACGTGAATGGTTGAATGTGTGCATGAACATGAATACATGAACGTGAACGCTAGAACATGAATGCTTGAACGTGAATGCATGAACATTAATGCTTGAACGTGAATGCTTGAACATCATTGTTGAACGTGAATGCTTGAACGTCATTGCTTGAATGTGAATTCTTGAACCTGAATGCTTGAATGAGAATGCTAAATGCATCAACCTGAGTGCTCGAACCTGAATGGTTGAAAGTGAACGCTTCAACATAAATGCTTGAATGTGAATGCTTGATCGATAGTGACATGCTTGAACGTGAATGCTTGAACATTAATGGTTGAATGTGAATGCTTGTACCGAAATGCTTGAAGGTGAATGCTTGAACGTGAATGCATGAACATTAATGCTTGAGTGTCATAGTTGAACGTGAAATGCTAGATCATCATTGCTTGAACGTGAATGCTTGAATGCGAATACATGAACATTAATGCTTGAACGTGAATGCTTGAATGTCATAGTTGAACGTGAATGCTAGATCATCATTGCTTGAACGTGAATGCTTGAACTTCATTTCTTGAACATGAATGCTTGAATGTGAATGCTTGAACAAGAATACCTGAACGTGAGTGCTTGAACATGAATGCTTGAACTTGAATACTTAAAACTGAATGTTTAAATAGGAATGCTTGAACGTGAATCCTTGAACGTGAATGCTTGAACGCGAATGCTTGAACAAGAATACCTGAATGTGAGTGCTTGAACATGAATACTTAAAACTGAATGTTTGAACATGAATGCTTGATCGTGAATGGGTGAAGTTGAACGCTTGAACGTGAATGGGTGAAGGTGAACGCTTGAACGTGAATGCTTGAACATGAATGCTTGAACGTAAATGCTTGAACATGAATGCTTGAGCGAGATTGTATGAACATGAATGCTAGAACTTGAATGCTTGAACGTGAATGCATGAATGTGAATGCCTGAAAGTGAATGCTTGAACAAGAATGGTTGAACATGAATGGTTGAACGTGAATGCTTGTACATAAATGTTTGAACAGGAGTGATTGAACTTGAACGCTTGAATGTGAATGCTTAAACGTTATTACCTAAACTTGAAAGCTTGAATGTGAGTGCTTGTACAGGAATGCTTGCAAATGACTGGTTGAACTGGAATGCTTGAACATGAATTTTTGAACTTGAATAGTTAAACATGAATGCGTGTACTGGAAAGCTAGAACATGTATGCTTGAACATGAAATGCTAGAACATGAAATGCTTGAACGAGAATGCTTGAACATGAATGCTTGACTTTGAATGCATAAATGTGAATGATCGAACATGAATGCTTGAACGAGAATCCTTGAACGTGAATGCTTGGTAGATAGTGACACGCTCGAACGTGAATGCTTGAACATGAATGGTTGAACGTGAATGCTTGTACGTATGTGCTTGAACAAGAAAGCTTAAACTTGAAAGTGAATGCTTAAATGTTATTGCTTGAACATGAATGCTTGCACGTGACTACTTGAACAGGAATGCTTGGACAAGACTCATTAAACTGGAATGCTCATACGTGAATTCTTGAACCTGAATGCTTTAACATGAATGCTTGAAAATGAATGCTTGTACTGGAATGCTTGAAAGTACATGCTTGAACATGAAATGCTTGAACGAGAATGCTTCAAAATGAATGCATGAACGTGAATGCTTAAATGTGAATGCTTGGACACGAATGCTTGAACAAGAATAATTGAACGTGAATTCTTGAACATGAATGCTTGAACATGAATTCTTGAACGTAAATGCTTGAATAAGAATGCTTGAACTGGAAAGCTTGAACGTGCATGCTTGAGCATGAAATGGTTGAACGTGAATGCTTGAATGTGAATGCATGAAGGAGAATCCTTGAACGTGAATGCTTCTTAGATTGGGACATGCTTGAGCGTGAATGCTTGAACATGAATGGTTGAATGTGAATGGTTGAACGTGAATGCTTGAAGGTGAAAGCTTGAACGTGAATGCTTAAACGTGTGCCAGAACATGAATGCTTGAACAAGAATGCTTGAACATTAATGGCTGAATGTGTGCATGAACATGAATACATGAACTTGAATGCTTGAACGTGAAAGCTTCAATGTGAATGGTTGAACATGAATGCTTCAACCAGAGTGCTTGAACCTGAATGCTTGAAAGTGATTGATTGAACAAAAATTTTAGAACGTGAATGCTTGAATGTGAATGTTTGAACATGAATGCCTGAACCTGAATGCTTGAACGTGAAGGCTTGAACATAAAGGCTTGAACGTGAATGCTTGAACAAGAATGCTTGAACGTGCGTGCTAGAACATGAATGCTTGAAGGTGAACGCTTGAACATGAATGCTTGAATGTGTGCATGAACATGAATACATGAATGTGAATGCTTGAACATGAATGCTTGCACGTGAATGCTTGAACTGGAATACATGAACGTGAATGCTTGAACATGAATGCTTGAACTGGAATGCATGAACGTGAATGCTTGAACGTGAATGCTTGAACAAGAATGCTTGAACATAAATGCTTGAACATGAATGCTTGAACGTGAAGGCTTGAACGTGAAGGCTTGAACGTGAATGTTTGAACGTGAATGCTTGAACAAGAATGCTTGAACGTGAGTGCTAAAACATGAATGGTTGAACGTGAATGCTTGATAAATAGTTACATGCTTGAATGTGAATGTTCGAACTTGAATGCTTGCGAATGCTTGAATGAGAATCCTTGAATGTGAATGTTGAATGAATAGTGATACACTCGAACGTGATTGCTTGAACATGAATTCTTGAATGTGAATGCCTGAATATGAATTACTGTACGTGAATGCTTGAACCTGAATGCTTGAATGTGAATGCTTGAACTGGAAAGCTGGAACATTCATGCTCGAACAAGAAATGGTTGAACTTGAATGCTTTAAAATGAAAGCTTGAATGTGAATGCTTAAATGTGAATGCTTGAACGAAACGTGTGTGCTTGAACATGAAATGGTTGAACGTGAATGAACATGAATGCTTGAACGTGAATGAATGTGAATGCTTGAACATGAATGTTTCAACTCGAATGCTTGAACATGAATGTGTGAACTTGAATGCTTAAAAGTGAATGTTTGAACAGGAATGCTGGAACTAGAATGCATGGACATGAATGCTTGAACATGAATGCTTAAACTGGAATGCATGAACGTGAATGCTTGAACATGAATGCTTGAACATGAAGGCATGAACTTGAACTCATGAATGTGACTGCTTAAGTATGGATGCCTGAACAAAATTCCTTGAATGTGAACGCTTGAACTTGAATGCTTGAAAGATAGTGACACATTTAAGAATTAACGTGAATGCTTAAATTTGAACTCGAACATTTGAACGTGAATGCTTGATAGATAGTGATACGCTTGAACGTGAATGCTTGAATGTGAACACTTGAACGTGAATGCTTGAACATGGATGTTGGAACGTGTGCCTGAACATGAATGCTTGAATAAGAATGCTTGAACATGAAAGCTAGAACCTAAATGCTTGAACGTGAATGCTTGAACGTGAATGCATGAACATGAATGCATGAACATGAATGCTTGAACGTGAATGCTTGAATGTCATTGCTTTAACAAGAATGCTTGAGCGTGAACAAGAGCGCAGATAGGAATGCTTGAACGAATGTTTGAAAATGTGCTTGAACGAATGTTTGAATGGTTGAACATGGGCAGCAGAACATTGAATGTGAATGCTTGAGACATAGCAACACGCTAGAATGTAAATGCTCGAGCAAGAATCCTAGAACGTGAATGTTTGAGCATGAACTCTTGAACTTGAACGTTCGAATGTGAATGCTTGAATGTAAATGTTTGAACATGAATGCCTAAATGTGAATGCATGAACAAGAATGCTTGAACGTGAATGCTTGAAAGTGAATGTTTGAACGTGAATGCCAGAAAGTGAATGCTTAAACCAGAATGCTTGAGCATGAATGTTTGAACAAGAATGCTTGAACATGACCTCTTGAACTGGAATGCTTGAACCTGAATGCTTGAACGTCATTGCTTGAACGTGAATGCTTAAACGTCATTGCGTGAACGTGAATGCCTGAATGTGAATGCTTGAACATGAAAGCTTAAACAGGAATGCTTGAACATGAATGCTTGAAGGTGAATGCTTGAAAGTGAATGCTTGAACATGTACCAAAATATTAATGCTTGAACGTGAATGCTTGATAGATAGTGGTATGCTTGAACATCAAAAGTTGAATGTGAATGCCAGAACATGAATACTTGAACGTGAATGCTTCAACAAGAATTCTTGAACATGAAAGCTAGAACCTAAATGCTTGAACGTGAATGCATGAACATGAATGCTTGAGCGTGAATGCTTGAATGTCTTTGCTTTAACAAGAATGCTTGAGCATCATTGCTTTAACAAGAATGCAGGAACAGGAATGCTCGAATGTGAATGTTTGAAAATGAGTGCTTGTACCTGAATGCTTAAGCCTGAATGCTTGGACGTGAATGGTTGAACATGAATGCTTGAACGTGATTGCTTGAACATGAATGCTTGAAAGTGAATGCTTGAGAGATAGTAACACGCTTGAATGTAAATGCTCGAGCAAGAATCCTAGAACGTGAATGCTTGAACATGAGCTCTTGAACTTGAACGTTTGAGCGTGAATGCTTGAGCGTTGATGCTTGAATGTGAATGCTTGAACGTGAATGCTTGATTGAGAATGCTTGAACATGGATGCTTGAAAATGAATGTTTGAACGTGAATGTCAGAAAGTGAACGCTTGAACGTCAATGCTTGAACCAGAATGCTTGAGAGTGAATGTTTGAACAAGAATGCTTGAACATGATCTCTTGAACTAGAATGCGTGAACCTGAATGCTTGAACGTCATTGCTTGAATGTGAATGCTTGAACGTCATTGCGTGAACGTCGCCTTAATGTGAATGCTTGAACAGGAATGCTTGAACATGAATGCTTGAAGGTGAATGCTTGAAAGTGAATGCTTGAACATGTACCAAAATATTAATGCTTGAATGTGAATGCTTGATAGATAGTGGCATGCTTGAACATCAAAAGTTGAATGTGAATGCCAGAACATGAATACTTGAACGTGAATGCTTCAACAAGAATGCTTGAACATGAAAGCTAGAACCTAAATGCTTGAACGTGAATGCATGAACATGAATGCTTGAGCGTGAATGCTTGAATGTCTTTGCTTTAACAAGAATGCTTGAGCGTCATTGCTTTAACAAGAACGCAGGAACAGGAATGCTCGAATGTGAATGTTTGAAAATGAGTGCTTGTACCTGAATGCTTGGACGTGAATGGTTGAACATGAATGCTTGAACGTGATTGCTTGAACATGAATGCTTGAAAGTGAATGCTTGAGAGATAGTAACACGCTTGAATGTAAATGCTCGAGCAAGAATCCTAGAACGTGAATGCTTGAACATGAGCTCTTGAACTTGAACGTTTGAGCGTGAATGCTTGAGCGTTGATGCTTGAATGTGAATGCTTGAACGTGAATGCTTGATTGAGAATGCTTGAACG
The DNA here is from genome assembly GCA_021018995.1 of Chloranthus sessilifolius. NCBI lineage: Eukaryota > Viridiplantae > Streptophyta > Magnoliopsida > Chloranthales > Chloranthaceae > Chloranthus > Chloranthus sessilifolius. The sequence goes on along the minus strand of CM037598.1, from coordinate 68,529,099 downwards.
TGGATGCTTGAAAGTGAATGTTTGAACGTGAATGTCAGAAAGTGAACGCTTGAACGTCAATGCTTGAACCAGAATGCTTGAGCGTGAATGTTTGAACAAGAATGCTTGAACACGATCTCTTGAACTAGAATGCGTGAACCTGAATGCTTGAACGTCATTGCTTGAATGTGAATGCTTGAACGTCATTGCGTGAACGTCGCCTTAATGTGAATGCTTGAACATGAAAGCTTGAACAGGAATGCTTGAACATGAATGCTTGAAGGTGAATGCTTGAACGTGTACCAGAACATTAATGCTTGAATGTGAATGCTTGATAGATAGTGACATGCTTGAACGTGAATGCTTGAACATCAAAGGTTGAATGTGAATGCTTGAATGTGAACACTTGAACGTGAATACTTGAACATGAATGTTAGAACGTGTGCTTGAACATAAATGTTGGAACGTGTGCCTGAACATGAATGCTTAAACGTGAATGCTTGAACAAGAATGCTTGAACATGAAAGATAGAACCTAAATGCTTGAACGTGAATGCATGAACATGAATGCTTTAACAAGAATGCTTGAACATCATTACCTTAACAAGAATGCTTGAATAGGAATGCTCAAATGTGAATGTTTGAAAATGAGTGCTTATACCTGAATGCTTGAGCCTGAATCCTGGAACATGAAATGGTTGAACATGAATGCTTGAATGTGAATGCTTGAGTGATAGTAACATGCTGGAATGTAAATGCTCGAGCAAGAATCCTAGAACGTGAATGGTTGAACATGAACTCTTGAACTTAAACATTTGAACGTGAATGCTTGAACGTTAATGCTTAAACGTGAATGCTTGAAGGTAAATGCTTGAACACGAATGCCTGAACGTGAATGCTTGAACAAGAATGCTTGAACGTGAATGCTTGCAAGTGAATGTTTGAAAGTGAATGCCAGAGAATGAGTGCTTGAGCCTGAATGCTTGAAAGTGAATGCTTGAAAGTGAATGCTTGAGAAATAGAAACACGCTTGAATGTAAATGCTCGAGCAAGAATCCCCTAGAACATGAATGCTTGAACATAAACTCTTGAACTTGAACGTTTGAACGTGAATAACGTTAATGCATAAACATAAATGTTTGAACGTGAATGCTTGAACAAGAATGCTTGAACATGAATGCTTGAAAGTGAATGTTTGAATGTGAATGTGAATGCTTGAACCAGAATGATGGAACATGAAAGCTTAAATGTGAATGCTTGAACATGAATGCTTGAACGTGAATACTTCAACGTCATTGTTGAACTTGATTGCTAGAATGTCATTGCTTGAACGTGAATACTTGAACGTGAATGAACGTGAATGCTTAAACGTGAAGGCTTGAACATAAATGTTTCAACTCGAATGCTTGAATGTGAATGCATGAACTTGAATGTTTGAACAGGAATGCTTGAACATGAATGCTTGAACGTTAATGCATGAACATAAATGTTTGAACGTGAATGCTTGAACACAAATGCCGGAACGTGAATGCTTGAACAAGAATGCTTGAATGTGAATGCTTGAAAGTGAATGTTTGAACGTGAATGCCCGAAAGTGAATGCTTGAACCAGAATGATGGAACATGAAAGCTTGAATGTGAATGCTTGAACATGAATGCTTGAACGTGAATGCCTGAGCATTAATACTTGAACGTGAATGCTTCAACGTCATTGTTGAACGTGATTGCTGGAATGTCATTGCTTGAACGTGAATGAATGTGAATGCTTAAACGTGAAGGCTTGAACATGAATGTTTCAACGCAAATGCTTGAACATGACTGCATAAACTTAAATGTTTGAACAGGAATGCTGGAACTGGAATGCATGAACGTGAATGCTTGAACATGAATGCTTAAACTGGAATGCATGAACGTGAATGCTTGAACATGAATGCTTGAACGTGAATGCTTGAACATGAAGGCATGAACTTGAACTCTTGAATGTGACTGCTTAAGTATGGATGCTTGAACAAGATTCCTTAAACGTGAATGCTTGAACTTAAACACTTGATAGATAGTGACACATTCAAACATTAATGTGAATGCTTGAACAAGAACTGTAACGTTTGAACGTTAACGCTTTACACTTGAACGTGAATGCTTGAATGTGAATGCTTGAACATCAAAGGTTGAACGTGAATGCTTGAACATGAATGCTGGGACGTGTGCCAAAACATGAATGCTTGAACATGAATGTTTGAACATAAATGCTAGAACCTGAATGCTTGAACGTGAATGCTTGAACAAGAATGCTTAAACTGGAAAGCTTGAACATTCATGATCTAACAAGAAATGGTTGAACTTGAATGCTTTAACATGAATGCATGAACAAGAATCCTTCAACATGAATGCTTCTTAAATTGTCACACGCTTGAACATGAATGGTTGAACATGAATGGTTGTACGTGAATGGTTGACCATGAATGCTTGATCGATAGTGACACGCTCGAACGTGAATGGTTGAACATGTATGGTTGAACATGAATGCTTGTACGTAAATGCTTGAACATGAATGCTTGAACTTGGACGCTTAAAGGTGAATGCTTAAATGTTATTGCTTGAACATTAATGCTTAAACAGGAATGCTTGCAGAAGACTGGTTGAACTGGAATGCTTGTACGTGAATTCTTGAACCTAAATGCTTGAACGTGAATGTTTGAACATGAATGCTTGTACTGGAAGGCTTGAATATACATGCTTGAACATGAAAGGCTTGAACAAGAATGCTTGAACGTGAATGCTTAAATGTTAATGCTTGAACATGAATGCTTGAACGAGAATCATTGAATGTGAATGCTTGAACATGATTTCTTCAACGTGAATGCTTGAACGTGAGTGCTTGATACAGGATGTTTGAATTGGAAAGCTTGAACTTGCGTGCTTGAACATGAAATGGTTGAACATTAATGCTTGAATATGAATGCTTGAACGCAAATGCATGAACGAGAATCCATGAATGTGAATGCTTCTTAGATTGTGACACTCTTGAACGTGAATGCTTGAACGAAAATGCTTGAACTTGAATGCTTGACCGTGAATGTTTGAAAATGAATACTTGAACGTAAAAGCTTGAGCGTGAATGGCTGAACGTGAATACTTCAACCTAAGCGCTCGAATCTGAATGCTTGAAAGTGAATGCTTGAACGAGAATGCTTGAGATAGTAACACACTTGAACGTGAATGCTTGAAGCTTGAACGAGAACGCTTGAACGTGAATGCTAAGAACATGAATGTTTGATAGATAGTAAGATGCTTGAACGTGAATGCCTGAAAGTGAATGCTTGAACCTGAATGCTTGAAGGTGAACGCTTGAACGTGAATGATGGAACGTGAATGATGGAACATGAATGCTTGAACATTAATGCTTGAATGTGAATGCATGAACATTAATGCTTGAACATGAATGCTTGAAAGTGATTGCTGGAACGTCATTGCTTGAACGTGAATGAACGTGAAGGCTTGAACAAGAATGTTTCAACGCGAATGCTTGAATGTGAACGCATGAACTTGAATGCTTAAAATTGAATGCTTGAACAGGAATGCTGGAATTGGAATGCATGAACGTGAATGCTTGAACATGAATGCTTGAATGTGAATGCTTGAACATGAAGGCATGAACTTGAACTCTTGAATGTAACTGCTTAAGTATGGATGCTTGAACAAGATTCCTGAACATGAATGCTTGAACTTGAACGCTTGATAGATAGTGACACATTCGAACATTAACGTGAATGCTTGAACAAGAACTTGAATGTTTGAACATTAACGCTTGATAAATAGTGGCGCGCTTGAATGTGAATGCTTGAACATGAATACTGGAACGCGTGGCAGAACATGAATGCTTGAACGTGAATGCTTGAACATGAATGTTTGAACATGAATGCGAGAACCTCAATGCTTGAACGTGAACGCTTGAACTAGAAAGCTTGAACATTCATGCTCGAACAAGAAATGGTTGAACTTGAATGCTATAACATGAAAGCTTGAATGTGAATGCTTGAACAAGAATCCTTCAATGTGAATGCTTCTTATATTGTCACACGCTTGAACATGAATGGTTGTACGTGAATGGTTGAACATGAATGCTTGATCGATAGTGACACGCTCAAACGTTAATGCTTGAACATGAATGGTTGAACGTTTATGGTTGAACATGAATGCTTGTAAGTAAATGCTTAAACATGAATGCTTGTACTTGTACACTTAAACGTGAATGCTTAAATGTTATTGCTTGAACATTAATGCTTGGACGTGAATGCTTAAACAGGAATGCTTGCAGAATACTGGTTGAACTGGAATGCTTGAACGTGAATGCCTGAACATGAATGCTTGTACTAGAAAGCTTGAACATACATGATTGAACATGAAAGGCTTGAACAAGAATGCTTAAATGTGAATGCTTGAACATGAATGCTTGAACGAGAATCCTTGAACGTGAATGCTTGAACATGAATTCTTGAACGTGAATGCTTGAATTGGAAAGCTTGAATGTGCGTGCTTGAACATGAAATGGTTGAATGTTAATGCTTGAACATGAATGCTTGAACGTGAATACTTAAATGTGAATGCTTGAACGTGAATGCATGAACGAGAATCCATGAATGTGAATGCTTCTTAGATTGTGACACCCTTGAACATGAATGATTGAACATGAATGTTTGAAAGTGAATGCATGAACATTAATGCTTGAACGTGAATGCTTGAACGTCATTGTTGAACGTGATTGCTGGAACGTCATAGCTTGAACATGAATGCTTGAACTTGAATGAACATGAATGCTTGAACGTGAAGGCTTGAACATGAATGCTTCAACGCAAATGCTTGAACGTGAATGCATGAACTTGAATGCTTAAAAGTAAATGTTTGAACAGGAATGCTGGAACTTGAATGCATGAACGTCAATGTTTGAACATAAATGCTTGAACATGAATGCTTAAACTGGAATGCATGAACGTGAATGCTTGAACATAAAGGCATGAACTTGAACTCTTGAATGTGACTACTTAAGTATGGATGCTTGAACAAGATTCCTTGAGCGTGAATGCTTGAACTTGAATGCTTGATAGATAGTGACACATTCAAACATTAACGTGAATGCTTGAACTAGAACTTGAACGTTTGAATGCTATCCCTTGATAAATAGTGACACACTTGAACGTGAATGATTGAATGTGAATACTTGAATATCAAATGTTGAACGTGAATTCTTGAAGGTGAATGCTTGAACGTGAATGCCTGAACATGAATGCTAGAATATGTGCCAAAACATGAATGCTTGAACGTGAATGCTTGAACATGAATGCTGGAATATGTGCCAAAACATGAATGCTTGAACGTGAATGCTTGAACATGAATGTTTAAACATGAATGTTAGAACCCGGATGCTTGAACGTGAATGCTTGAACATGAATGCTTGAACAAGAATGCTTGAACTGGAAAGCTTGAACATAAATGCTCGAACAAGGAATGGTTGAACTTGAATGCTTTAACATGAAAGCTTGAACGAGAATCCATCAACATCAATGCTTCTTATATTGTCACACGCTTGAACATTTTTTTTTTCCTCGGCAAAAAAGGGGTTGAAAGGGTCCCCCACCCATCTATTAATCAGAAAAATAAATATAATGTCGCTTCTGGGAAGAAGGGACGAAAAGATAATAAGCTATGTACAACAGGATGGCCAAAAAAATACAAAACCTGCCCCATGGGATAAAAGATGAAAGAAGGATATAAAATATAATAAGAGCAGCCCAGCCAAAAAAACTGATGGGGCATGCAAAATTAGGTGCAGCACATCAGCCCAAATCCAAAAGGATGAGCCGCAAAAGGAGTTGATTAAATGCAGCTGCAACATCCCTGAAACGCAAATTCAAATGGGCATGAAAGATAAAATATTGCGCAATACATCTCTTTTGTGTATGGGGGGGAGTTACCTACAACTTTGAAAACTCTTGCATTTCTTTCCATCCAAATAGAATAAACCGCAACCGCAAGTAGGTGTTTCAAGTGGTCCGTGGTGCGATCATTAAGGTTGGCATTAGATAAATGATTTATTTCTTCAACAATGTTGTTCATAGGCCCCCGACGGATACCGTAGCGGCTAAGGATAGATCGCCAAATCCAATAAGACTAACCACAACGAAAGAAGAGGTGATCATGAGTTTCATTAGTAGCATTGCAAAGAAGGCACAGTTGATCAACCACAATACCACAAGCAAGGAGGATGTCTTTCATTGCAAGCATTCCAAGGGCAGCCCTCTAAAGAACAAAAGCATGGCACTGAATTCTGCCCTTAAATCACACGAAACTTGTCCAAGGGAGGGGGGTAATGGGTAAGGATAGATCGCCAAATCCAAGAAGAGTAATCACAACGAAAGAAGAGGTGATTATGAGTTTCATTAGTAGCATTGCAAAGAAGGCACAGTTGATCAACCACAATACCACGAGCAAGGAGGATGTCTTTCATTGCAAGCTTTCCAAGGGCAGCCCTCCAAAGAACAAAAGCATGGCGCTGAATTCTGCCCTTAAACCATACGAAACTTGTCCAAAGGAGGATGTCTTTCACACGCTTGAACATGAATGGTTGAACGTGAATGGTTGTACGTGAATGGTTGAACATGAATGCTTGAACATGAATGGTTGAACGTGTATGGTTGAACATAAATGCTTGTACGTAAATGCTTGAATAAGAACGCTTGAACTTGGACACTTAAACATAAATGTTTAAATGTTATTGCTTGAACATTAATGTTTGAACGTGAATGCTTGAACAAGAATGATTGCATAAGACTGGTTGAACTGGAATGCTTGTACGTGAATTCTTGAACCTGAATGCTTGAACATGAATGCTTGTACTGGAAAGCTTGATCATACATGCTTGAACATGAAAGGCTTGAACAAGAATGCTTGAATATGAATGCTTGAACGTGAATGCTTAAATGTGAATGCATGAACATGAATGCTTGAACGTGAATGCTTGAACATGAATTCTTCAACAGGAACGCTTAAACATGAATTATTGAACGTGCTTGCTTGAACGTGAATGCTTGAACCAGAATTCTTGAATTGGAAAGCTTGAACGTGCGTGCTTGGACATGAAATGGTTGAACGTGAATGCTTGAGCATGAATACTTAAATGTTAATGCTTGAACGTGAATGGATGAACGAGAATCCATGAACGTGAATGCTTCTTAGATTGTGACACTCTTGAACGTGAATGGTTGAACCTAAATGCTTGAACGAGAATGCTTGAACTTGAATGCTTGACTGTGAATGCTTGAAAATGAACGCTTGAATGTAAAAGCTTGAGCGTGAATGGCTGAACATGAATGCTTCAACCTAAGTGCTCGAATCTGAATGCTTGCAAGTGAATGCTAGAACGTGAATGATGGAAAGTGAATGCTTGAACGAGAATGCTTGAACATGAATGCTTGAGATAGTAACACACTTGAACGTGAATTCTTGAACATGAATTCTTGAACAAGAATGCTTGAACGGAAATCCTAAACCATGAATGCTTGAACATGAATGCTTGATAGATAGTGAGATGCTAACGTGAATGCCTGAAAGTGAATGCTTGAACCTGAATGCTTGAAGGTGAATGCTTGACCGTGAATGATGGAAGGTAAATGATGGAACATGAATGCTTGAACATGAATGTTTGAACGTGAATGCTGGAACATGAATGCTTGAATGTGAATGCATGAACATTAATGCTTGAACATGAATGCTTGAAAGTGAATGCTTGAACGTCATTGGTGAACGTGATTGTTCGAACGTCATTGCTTGAACGTGAATGAACGTGAATGCTTGAACGTGAAGGCATGAACATGAATGTTTCAACGTGAATGCTTGAACATGAATGCATGAACTTGAATGCTTAAAAGTGAATGTTTGGACAAGAATGTTGGAACTGGAATGCATGAACGTGAATGCTTGAACATGAATGCATGAATGTGAATGCTTAAACGTGAATGCTTGAATATGAAGGCATGAACTTGAACTCTTGAATGTGACTGCTTAAGTATGGATGCTTGAACAAGATTCCTTAAACATGAATGCTTGAACTTGAACGCTTATAGATAGTGAGACATTCAAGCATTAACGTGAATGCTTAAACTTGAACTTGAACGTTTGAACGTGAATGCTTGAACATCAAAGGTTGAACATGAATGCTTGAATGTGAGCACTTGAACGTGAATGCTTGAACATGAATGCTAGAACGTGTGCTGAACATGAATGCTTGAACAAGAATGCTTGAACACGAAAGCTAGAACCTAAATGCTTGAACGTGAATGCTTGAATGTCATTGCTTTAACAAGAATGCTCGAACGTGAATGTTTGAAAATGAGTGCTTGTACTTAAATGCTTGAGCCCAAATGCTTGAACGCGAATGGTTGAACGTGAATGCTTGAACATGATTGCCTGAACATGAATGCTTGAAAGTGAGTGCTTGAGAGATAGTAACACGCTTGAATGTAAATGCTCGAGCAAGAATTCTAGAATGTGAATGCTTGAACTGAACTCTTGAACTTAAACATTTGAACGTGAATGCTTCAATGTTAATGCTTCTACACGAATGCTTGAACGTGATGGTTGAACACGAATTCCTGAACGTGAATACTTGAACATGAATGCTTGAACCAGAACGCTTGAGTGTGAATGCGTGAATGGCTTAACATGAATGCTTCAACCTGAGTGCTCGAATCTGAATGCTTGAAAGTGAATGCTTGAACGTGAGTGTTGGAACGTTAATGCCTTAATGAGAATGCTTGAACATGAATGCTTGAGAAAGTAACACGCTTGAACGTGAATGCTTGAACAAGAATGCTTGAACGTGAATGCTAGAACATGAATGCTTGAACATGAATGCCTGAACATGAATGCTTAATAGATAGTGAGATGCTTGAACGTGAATGCTCTATATGAATGCTCAAAAGTGAATGCTTGAACCTGAATGCTTAAAGGTGAACGCTTGAACGTGAATGATGGAACATGAATGCTTCAACATGAATGCTTGAATGTGAATGCTTGAACGTGGATGCATGAACATTAATGCTTGAATGTCATTGTTGAACGTGAATGCTTTAACGTCATCACTTGGACGGAATGAACGTGAATGCTTGAACATGAATGCTTTAACGCGAATGCTTGAACATGAATGCATGAACTTGAATGCTTAAAAGTGAATGTTTGAACAGGAATGCTGGTACTGGAATGCAAGAACGTGAATGCTTGAACATGAATGCTTAAACTACAATGCATGAACGTGAATGCTTGAACATGAATGCTTGAACGCGAATGCTTGAACTTGAAGGCCTGAACTTGAACTCTTGAACAAGATTCCTTGAACGTGATTGCTTTAGTGTGAACACTTGAACGTGAATGCTTGAACATGAATGTTGGAACGTGTGCCAGAACATAAATGCTTGAATGTGAATGCTTGAACAAGAATGATTGAACATGAAAGCTAGAACCTAAATGCTTGAACGTGAATGCTTGAATGTCATTGCTTTAACAAGAATGCTTGAACAGGAATGCTCGATCGTGAATGTTTGAAAATGAGTGCTTGTACCTGAATGCTTAAGCCTGAATGTGTGAACGTGAATGGTTGAACATGAATGCTTCAATGTGATTGCTTGAACGTGAATGCTTGAAAGTGAATGCTTGAGAGATAGTAACACGCTTGAATGTAAATGCTCGAGCAATAATGCTTGAACATGAATGCTTGAACATGAACTCTTGAACTAAACGTTTGAACGCGAATGCTTGAACGTTAATGCTTGAACATGAATGCCTGAACGTGAATGCTTGAACGTGATTGCTTGAACATGAATACCTGAACGTGAATGCTTGAACCAAAATGCTTGAGCGTGAATGTTTGAACAAGAATGCTTGAACATGAACTCTTGAACTGGAATGCTTGAACCTGAGTGCTTAAATTTCATTGCTTGAATATGAATGCTTGAATGTCATTGCGTGAACGTGAATGCCTGAACGTGAAGCTTGAATGTGCATGCTTGAACTTGAATGTATAATAGTGAATGTTTGAACAGGAATGCTTGAAGGTAAACGCTAGAATGTGAATGCTTGAATGTGTACCAGAACATTAATGCTTGAACGTGAATGCTTGAATAGGAATGCTTGAACGTGAATGCTAGAACTTGAATGCTTGATTGATAATGACACGCTTGAACGTGAATGCTCGAACGTGAATGCCTGAAAGTGAATGCTTGAACATGAATGGTCGAATGTGAATGGTAAAATGTGAATGCTTGTATGTCAATGTTGGAACATGACCGCTTGAACTAGAATGCTTGAATGTGAATGCTTAAACGTTATTGCTTGAACATGTATGCTTGAACGTGAATGCTTGAACGTGAATGCTTGAACAAGAATGCTTGCACATGACTGGTTGAACTAGAATGCTTCAACAATGCCTGAACGTGAATGCTTCAACATGAATGCTTGTACTGGAAAGCTTGAACGTGCATGCTTGAACAAGAAATGCTTGAACTAGAATGCTTGAACATGAATGCTTGAACGTGAATGCTTGAAAGAGAATCCTTGAACACGAATACTTGATGAATAGTGACACACTCGAACATGACTGCTTGAACATGAATTCTTGAACGTGAATGCGTAGGCATGAATTCTTGTATGTGAATGCTCGAACAAGAATACTTGAACTGGAAAGCTTGAACATTCATGCTCGAATGTGAATTCTTAAACGTGAATGCTTGCACGTGAATGCTTGAACGAGAATCCTTCAACGTGAATGCTTTTCTTATATTGTCACACGCTTGAACATGAATGGTTGAACATGAATGCTTGATCGATAGTGACACGCTCGAATGTGAATGGTTGAATATGAATGGTTGAACGTGTATGTTTGAACATGAATGCTTGTACATAAATGCTTGAACATGAACGCTTGAACTTGGACGCTTAAACGTGAATGCTTAAATGTTATTGCTTGATCATTAATGCTTGAACGTGAATGCTTGAACAGGAATGCTTATAGAAGACTGGTTAAACTGGAATGCCTGTACGTGAATTCTTGAACCTGAATGCTTGAACGTGAATGGTGGAACATGAATGCTTGTACTGGAAAGCTAGAATGTACATGCTTGAACATGAAAGGCTTGGACAAGAATGCTTGAACATCAATACTAGAATGAGAATCCTTGAACGTGAATGCTTGAACATGAATTCTTAAATATGAATGCTTGAACGCGAATGCTTAAGCCAGAATGCTTAAATATGAATGCTTGAACGCGAATGCTTAAGCCAGAATGCTTGAATTGGAAAGCTTGAACATGCGAGCTTGAACATGAAATGGTTGAACGTGAATGCTTGAACATGAATGCTTGAATGTGAATACTTAAATGTGAATGCTTGAATGTGAACGCATGAACAAGAATCCATGAACGTGAATGGTTCTTAGATTGTGACACTCTTGAACATGAATGCTTGAACTTGAATGCTTGAACGTGAAAACTTGATCGTGAATGGCTAAACATGAATGCTTCAACCTGAGTGCTCGAACCTGAATGCTTGAAAGTGAATGCTTGAACGTGAATGTTGGAGCGTGAATGCTTGAACGAGAATGCTTGAACATGAATGCTTGATAGATAGTGAGATGCTTGAACGTGAATGCTCGAAAGTGAATGCTTGAACCTAAATGCTTGAAGGTGAGCGCTTGAACGTGAATGATGGAACATGAATGCTAGAACGTGAATGCTTGAACATGAATGCTTGAACGTGAATGCTTGAACGTGAATGCATGAACATTAATGCTTGAACGTGATTGTTGAACATGAATGCTGGAACGTCATTACTTGAACGTGAATGCTTAAACATAAATGTTTCAACGAGAGTGTTTAAACTTGAATGCTTAAAAGTGAATGTTTGAACAAGAATGCTGGAACTGGAATGCATGAATGTGAATACTTTAACTTGAATGCTTGATCATGAATGCATGAACATTAATGCTTGAACGTGAATGCTGGAACATGAATGCTTGTACTGGAAAGCTAGAATGTACATGCTTGAACAAGAATGCTTGAACATCAATACTAGAATGAGAATCCTTGAACGTGAATGCTTAAACCAGAATGCTTGAATTGGAAAGCTTGAACATGCGAGCTTGAACATGAAATGGTTGAACGTGAATGCTTGAACATGAATGCTTGAACGTGAATACTTAAATGTGAATGCTTGAATGTGAATGCATGAACGAGAATCCATGAACGTTAATGCTTCTTAGATTGTGACACTCTTGAACATGAATGCTTGAACATGGATGGTTGAACGTGAATGCTTAATTGAGAATTCTCGAACTTGAATGCTTGACCGAGAATGTTTGAAAATGAATGCTTGAACGTGAAAGCTTGAGTGTGAATGGCTGAACATGAATGCATCAACTTGAGTGCTCGAATTTGAATGCTTGAAAGTGAATGCTTGAACGTGAATGTTGGAACGTGAATGCTTGAACTAGAATGCTTGAACGTGAATGCTTGAACATGAATGCTTGAATGAGAATGATTGAGCGTGAATGCTAGAACATGAATGCTTGATAGATAGTGAGATGCTTGAACCTGAATGTTCGAACGTGAATGCTTGAACCTGAATGTTTGAAGGTGAACGCTTGAACGTGAATGATGGAACATGAATGCTTGAACGTGAATGCTTCAATATAAATGCTTGAACATGAATGCTTGAACGTGAATGCATGAACATTAATGCTTGAACATGATTGTTGAACGTGAATGCTGGAACGTCATTGCTTGAACGTGAATGCTTAAACATAAATGTTTCAACGAGAGTGCTTAAACTTGAATGCTTAAAAGTGAATGTTTGAACAGGAATGCTGGAACTGGAATGCATGAATGTGAATACTTTAACTTGAATGCTTGATCGTGAATGCATGAACATTAATGCTTGAACGTGAATGCTTGAACGTGATTGTTGAACGTGAATGCTTGAAAGTGAATGCTTGAACATAAATGCTTGAAGGTGAGAGCTTCAACGTAAATGATGGAACATGAATGCTAGAACGTGAATGCTTGAACATGAATACTTGAACGTGAATGCTTGAACGTGAATGCATGAACATTAATACTTGAACGTGAATGCTTGAATGTGATTGTTGAACTTGAATGCTAGAACGTCATTGCTTAAACGTGAACGCTTGAACATGAATGTTTCAAGAAGAATGCTTAAACGTGACTGTTCATCAACTACTGTTCACCAGTGGTTACTGTTCATCATCTTCTTCCTCCGGTTCCAAGGTTTTAGGGCTTCTATTTTTTTTCTTCTACAACTGTTGATCCTTTCCCACTCCAATACCCTTGCTACTGGTACAAATTGATCTGTAGTCGCTCCTAGCTACCAAACTTGGTAGCTAGGAACCCCCTAGCCGGACAACAACTTGTTGTCTTCTTCCTCTAGTTCTGTTGCAGATTGGAGATTTGTGTTACTGCAGCCTGTAAATAACCATTTTGTGTTCTTGCAACTTGCTATTTGCCATTTGAGTTTTTAAATTCCTGCTCCACGCTTGTTTTGCTGCTAAGGAACTCTAGGATGATCAGCTTGGCTGCACTGGCCCTCTGATCTACTGGTTTGCTTTGCTTGGCCTCTTCCATGGGTAAACTCAAAGCTTCACCTTCCAGAGATCCTCCGTCACCTAGGGCTCTCGAAATCCTCAGGCTGAAGACCCAGCTTGCCACCTACAATAGATCCCTGCCTTGGGAAAGGCTTCTTGGATCCCTGCTACTGATCCACGGCTAGCACAATTTGGGATTGATGCTGAAGAAGATAAATCTCGCATCATCCATAGGGAATCTGCTGTGAGCTGCTCAACACCTAATCCTTTCCCCCTGCTACCAGAAGCTTCCTGCCAATCACTTACTAACAACCAACTGGTATGTACAGCTTCTTTGGCTGTTTCAAATTTTGCACCTCCCCCCTTTTCCCACCTAAGTGAGTCCTTCAACTCCACTGGGCCCACTCACTCTATCCACACCCCCAACAAGCCTAACTCCACATTCATTTCAAACAAGCCCGCCCACCCTGCTCCCAAGCCCAATACACATGGATCCTCCATAACCGGTCCCAACCCAAACTCTGTAACTGGCCCCAACCCAAACTCTGTAACCAGCCCCAGTCCTAAACCCATAACTAGCCCCAACCCAAACTCTGTAACCAGCCCCAGTCCTAAACCCATAACTAGCCCCAACCCAAACTCCATAACCGAGCCCAACCCAAACTTCTTAACCGGTCCCAGCTCAAACTCCATAACTGGCCCCAGTTCAAACTCCATAACTGGCCCCAACCCAAACTTCATAACTGACACTCGACCAAACTCCATAACTGGCAACAGCCCAAACTCCATAACCAGCTCCAACCCAAACCCTAATACTGGACCTTTTGTAGCTCAATCGATCCAACCCATACCCAATGGCTCTGATTCTGAACTAGCCAATGCCCCAACCTGGAGTAGTCTTTTTCAGCACAAAGGCACAAGGAATTTTGGTAAAGAACTGCACTTCATTGCCCCCACCATGAAGGTTTAACCCGTTGCTATTTGTCCAAAGGTAGAACTCGATGAAGAGGTTGCCACCTGGTCAAACTCCCTTATTGGCTATATTATTGGATTGAAACCAAGCACCTATGGGCTAAAAGTTGCAGTTGATCGAAAATGGAGGTGCAAAGGAGGGCTGGAAGTCTTGGCTATTAGTAATGGCTTCTTCCTCTTTAAGCTTTCTAATGCGGATGACCGGAATCGAATCATCGAAGGTGGACCTTGGTCTATTTCTGGTCGACCTCTAATCCTTTGGAAATGGTCTGCGGAGCTCCAGGCTCAAAAAGAGCTTCTTTCTACCATACCTATTTGGATTCGATTCCCGAATCTGCACTTGCATTTCTGGTCCTCAAAAACTCTCATCCCGCTTGTGAGCGTCATTAGGAAGCCGATCTCAATTGACAACGGAACTTTCCCTACATCCCGCATAGACTATGCAAGGGTTTGCGTTGAGGTAAATCTGGATTGCATGTTTCTTGCCTCAATTTTGGTCGAAGTAGAAAATGACATATCCTTTAGGCAAGAAGTGAAATATGAATGGAAGCCCGAGGCTTGTAACCACTGCTACTCCTTCAGACATTTGCCCAAGGAATGTACCCGAAAATCTGGCCCCAAAGATCTTAAAGCCATCACATCCCAAGTGCCTGCTACTATGCTTAAGCCAATCTCATCCCATGTTCCTACTGCTATGCCTAATCCAACCTCTCCGATCATACCAGACCCCACGCCCAGCTCTCAGCCTCCTCAAACTGATTCATCATGCCACATCGCGTGCATTACCAGAAATTAGACCCTCTCCCCATCTCCCAACCACAACATTTTGATGCTGCCACCATACAATTCCCTGTAACAATTCCACAAGACACAGCTGATATCGGCAATTAGGCTATCCTACAGAAGAACAAATCATTTTCGGTTACTAGCAAGCATTCAAAATAGCATCTCAAAGCTTCTAAACAAATGATAAAGAGGCCCGCAGCGAATCCATTCCAACTGCTCTCGAACTGCGAGACTTACCTTCAAAACAAAGTGGCTACTGGTTCAATTGGTCTCTGCACTAATAATTCTACAGATTGTGAACAAGCCATCAATACTACGGTCCATAACTTCATTGAATGCGAACATGCCAGCAGCAGCTACCAATCTGCAGACATAACGGACACTTATGAAGTTAAATTTTCGGCAACTAAAACCTTCCAAAGCAGGCCTAAGTCCCCTTATCCTCAATATCAACCTAAAGAAAACTCTGACACAAGGAGGCCTGCCTCCCCATATCCTCGCCGCCTGACTAGTGAGGATTCAGACTCGGATCACAAGGAGGCCTCCCTTGTCGAGGCCATTAAAATCCAGCAAGCCTTTCCATGATCTGTGCATCATGGAATGTCCGAGGCCTTAGCAGCCTAGCCCGTCAGCGCGAAGTGAAAAATTGGATTACAAAAAATAAGTTGTCCCTCGTTGCCCTTGTTGAAACAAAGCTGAACTTCGCTTCTCTTCCCCGACTGAAGAGAAATATCTGCCCAAACTAGGGTGTTTTTGGTAATGGCAGTCCCAATACAAAGAGCAGAATTATTGTATGCTAGAATGAGGATGTTGCTGCAGTCAATATCTTATCATTCGACATGCAATTTGTGCACTGTCTTGTTCAGATTCCTACTATAGGCCATCAGTTTTTGTTCACTGCCATCTATGGGGAGAACATTGCTAGTAGAAGGAGTACTCTTTGGAGCCAGTTAACAAACATTGGTAGCTGTGTTAGTCTTTCTTGGATCCTTTCTGGGGACTGGAACATGGTCAGGTCCTCTAGCGAAAAAATTGGGGGAAATCTGGTACCTTGCAACCTTCTCAGCGAATTTAATAGCTTCATTGACTCCTGTAGTCTTACCGACATCTGTTCCGCTGGGCACACCCTTACTTGGAGCAACAAGAGCGCCAATAATCAGCAAAGAATTGCTGCTAAGCTAGATCGCACACTCGTAAACCAACTTTGGGTACAACAATTTAACTCCTCCAATGCTACTTTTCAACTGGCTGGCCTATCTGATCACAGCCCTATTATTATTCATCTGGTCAATCCTATTGACCCTTGCCCCAAGCCTTTTTAATTCCTTGCTATGTGGACCTCTCACCCCACATTTAGAACTTTAGTCCTGGATACATGGAGTATCACCATCAAAGGGAACCCAATTTACCAGCTTGTGAGAAAGCTCAGAAACATGAAGAACGTCCTTAAGACTTGGAACCGCGATGTTTTTGGGTCGATCCATGAAGCCAGAAAATCTGCCGAAGCCGCCCTCCATCAGGTTCAAATGGACCTACAAGCTAGGCCTTTTGACAACAACCTCATTATTGCAGAAAGGGAAGCAGTTACCAAGCTCCGAAAAATCCTTTCTGATGAGGAATCCTTTGCCCGAGACAAGTCCAGAGCCTTGTGGAAAAAACTTGGTGATTCCAACACCAAGTATTTCTACTCGGAAATGTCTTCTAGGCAGCACTTCAACACCATCAATAGTATTACTCTCCCAGATGGTTCCATCAGCTCTGAGTAGCAAACAATTACTTTTGAAGCTGTGAGGTACTTCAAGAAACTCCTCAACAGATCTGCAGCTCAAGTGGGTCCCACCGGAACCAAAATCCTTTGCACTAACCGCCTCTCCTACATGGATCAAGAAGCTCTTTCCAAGATGGTCACTACTGTTGAGGTTAAATGAGCTATGTTTTCCTTACACCCTCATAAACCCCCTGGTCCGGATGGGTTCACGGGCACCTTCTACCAAAAATTCTGGGATATTATTGGGGGAGATGTTGTGAAAGCTGTTGACCACCTCTTTCGCACTAAGCACATGCTTAAAAGCATCAACAATACCTTCATCGCCCTGATCCCTAAGAGTAAAAATGCTGCCAATTTTGATGAATTCAGACCCATATCCTTATGCAACTTTCTCTACAAAATCATCTCGAAGATTTTAGCCACTTGATTACAGCCGCTCTTGCCTAGAATCATCAACGCAGCTCAGTTCTTGAACATGAATGCTTGAACTTGAATGCTTGAATGTTGATGCTTAAATGTTATTTCTTGAACATGAATGGTTGAACGTGAATGCTTGAACAGGAATGCTTGCACATGACTGTTTGAATTGGAAACCTTGAACATGAATTCTTGAACGTGAATGGTTGAACATGAAGGCTTGAACATAAATGGTTGTACTGGAAAGCTTGAACGTGCATGCTTGAACAAAATGCTCGAACAGGAATGCTTGCACATGACTGTTTGAATTGGAATCCTTGAACATGAATTCTTGAACGTGAATGGTTGAACATGAAGGCTTGAACATAAATGGTTGTACTAGAAAGCTTGAACGTGCATGCTTGAACAAATGCTCGAACATGAATGCTTGAACGGGAATGCTTAAATGTTGATGCACCTTGACCCAGAATGGTTGAACGTGAATGCTAGAACATTAATGTTTGAATGTGAATGCTCGAACATGAATAATTGAACGTGAATGCTTGAACCTAAATGCATGACGGTGAATGCTTGAACATGAATGCTGGAAATGCTGTAACGTGAATGCTTGAACATGAATGCATGAACATGAATGCCTGAACTTGAATGCATGAACAATAATGCTTGAACGTGAATGCTCGAACAAAATAGTTGAATGTGAATGCTTGAGCATCATTGCTTGAACTTGAATTCTTGAACCTGAATGCTTGAACAAGAATGCTTGAACTTGAATGCATGACTGTGAATGTTTGAAAATGAATGCTTAAATGTGAAAGCTTGAACGTGAATGGTTGAACATGAATGCTTCAACCTGAGTGCTCAAACCTGAATGCTTGAAAGTGAATGCATGAACGTAAATGCTTGAACGTGAATGCTGGAACGTGAATGCTTGAATGTGAATGCGTGATTATGAATGCTTGAACATGAATGTTTGAACACGAATGCTTGAACTTCATTGCTTGAATGTAAATGAATGCGAATGCTTGAACATGAATGTTTGAGCTGGAATGCTTAAAAGTGTATGTTTGAACAGGAATGGTTAAAGGTGAATGCTTGAACTGGAATGCATGAACGTGAATGCTTGAACGTGAATGCTTGAACTCGAATGCATGAACGTGAATGCTTGAACATGAATGCTTGAACGTGAATGCTAGAACATGAATGCTTGAACTTGAATGCTTGAATGTGAATGCTTAAGCATGGATGCTTGAACAAGATTCCATAAAAGTGAATGCATGAACTTGAACGATAGATAGACAGTGACACATTCAAACATTAACGTGAATGCTTAAACTTGAACTGGAATGTTTGAATGTGAATGCTTGAATAGATAGTGACACGCTTGAACGTGATCCTTTGATCGTGAATGCTTGACCATCAAAGGTTGAACTTGAATGCTTGAACGAGAATGCCTGAACTTGAATGTATGAACCGGAATGCTTGAACATGAATGCTTGAACGTGAATGCTAGAACATGAATGCTTGAACTTGAACGCTTGAATGTGAATGCTTAAGCATGGATGCTTGAACAAGATTCCATGAAAGTGAATGCTTGAACTTGAACGATAGATAGATAGTGATACATTCAAACATTAATGTGAATGCTTGAACTTGAACTAGAACGTTTGAATGTGAATGCTAGATAGATAGTGACACGCTTGAACGTGAACCTTTGAATGTGAATGCTTGACCATCAAAGGTTGAACTTAAATGCTTGAACGTGAATGTTTGAATGTGAACGCTTAAATGGGAATGCTTGAACATGAATGCTGGAACGTGTGCCAAAACGTGAATGCTTGAACATGAATGCTAGAAGCTAAATGCTCGAACGTGAATGCGTGAACGTGAATGCTTGAATGTCATTACTTGAACAGGAATGCTTGAACGCTAATGCTTGAACGTCATTGCTTTAAAAAGAATACTTGAACATGAATGCTTGAAGGTGAATGTTTGAAAATGAATGCTTGTACCTGAATGCTTCAGCCTAAATGCTTGAACATGAATTCTTGAACGTGATTGCTTGGACATGAATGCTTGAAAGTGAATGCTTGAGAGACAATAATACATTTGAACGTGAATGCTTGACCTTCATTGCTTGAACATGAATGAATGTGAATGATTAAACACAAATGCTTGAACATGAATGAATGTGAATGATTAAACACAAATGCTTGAACATGAATGCTTGAACTTGAATGCTTAAAAGTGAATGTTTGATCAGGAATGCTTGAACTGGAATGTATGAATGTGAATGCATGAACATGAATGCTTGAACGTCAATGCTTGAACTAGAATGCATGAATGTGAATGATTAAACTTCAATGCTTGAGCGTTAATGCTTGAACATGAACGCTTGAACTTGAACGCTTGAATGTGAAGGCTTAAACAAGGATGCTTGAACAAGATTCCTTGAACTTGAACGCTTCATAGATAGTGATACATTCAAGCATTAATGTGAATGCTTGAACTTGAACTTGAACGTTTTGAAAGTTAATGTTTGATAGATAGTGACACGCATGAACATGAATGCTTGAATGTGAATGCTTGAGCGAGAATGCTTGAACGTGTGCCAGAACATGAATGCTTGAACGTGAATGCTTGAGCGAGAATGCTTGAACGTGTGCCAGAACATGAATGCTTGAACGTGAATGCTTGAACATGAATGCTAGAATCTAAATGCTTAAATGTGAATGCTTGAACATGAACGCATGAACGTTAAAGCTTGGACGTGAATGCTTGAACATCATTGCTTTAACAGGAATGCTTGAACGTGAATGCTTAAACGTCATTGCTTTAACAGGAATGCTTGAACATGAATGCTTGAACGTGAATGTTTGAAAATGAATACTTGTACCTGAATGATTTAGCCTGAATGCTTGAATGTTAATGCTTGAACATGAATGCTTGAACATGATTGCTCGGATGTGAATGCTTGAGAGACAGTTACATGCTTGAACGTAAATCCTTGGGTATGAATGCTAGAATGTGAATGCTTTAAAATGAATGCTTGAACTTGAACTTGAACGTTTGAACGTTAATGCTTGAACGTGAATGCTTGAATGTGAACGCTTGAACATGAATGCTTGAATGTGAATGGTTGAAGGTGAACGCTTGAACATGAATGCTTCAACGTTAGTGCTTAAACATGTGCCAGAACATGAATGCTTGAACATGAATGCTTGAACAAGAATGCTTGAATATGAATGGTAGAATGTGTGCATGAACATGAATACATGAACGTCAACACTTCGACATGAAAGCTTGAACGTGAATGCATGAACATTAATGGTTAAGCATGAATGCGTGAATGCCATTGCTTGAACGTGAATTCTTGAATGTGAATGCTTGAACGAGAATGCTTGAATGTGAATGCTTGAACCTGAATGCTTGAACGAGAATGCTTGAACTTGAATGCTTGACCATGAATGTTGGAAAATGAATGCTTGAACGTGAATGGTTGAACACGAATGCTTCAACCGGAGTGCTCGAACCTGAATGGTTGAAACTGAATTCTTGAATGTGAATGCTTCAACGTTAATGCTTGAGAGATAGTGACACACTTGAATGTGAATACTTGAAAAGTTTGAATGTGAATGTTTGAACGTGAATTCTTGAACGAGAATGCTCGAACTCAAATGCATGAACGTGAATGCTTAAACATGAATGCTTGAACGTGAATGCTAGAACATGAACGCTTGAATGTGAATGCTTAAGCATGGATGCTTGAACAAGATTCCATGAAAGTGAATGCTAGAACTTGAACGATAGAAAGATAGTGACACATTCAAACATTAACATGAATGCTTAAACTTGAACTGGAACATTTGAATGTGAATGCATCATAAATGGTGACACGCTTGAATGTGAACCTTTGAACGTGAATGCTTGACCATTGAAGGTTGAACTCTAATGCTTTAACGTGAATGCTTGAATGTGAACGCTTGAACGTGAATGCTTGAACATGAATGTTGGAACGTGTGCCAAAATGTGAATGCTTGAATATGAATGCTAGAAGCTAAATGCTCGAATGTGAATGCGTGAACGTGAATGTATGAATGTGAATGCCTGAACGTGAATGCTTGAATGTCATTGCTTGAACAAGAATGCTTGAACGCTAATGCCTGAATGTCATTGCTTTAAAAAGAATGCTTGAACAAGAATGCTTGAATATGAATGTTTGAAAATGAATGCTTGTACATGAATGCTTGAGCCTGAATGCTTGAACGTTAATGCTTGAACATGAGTGATTGAACGTGATTGCTCGGATGTGAATGCTTGAGAGACAGAAACACGCTCGAACGTAAATGCTTGAGTATGAACGCTAGAACATGAATGTTTTAAAATTAACGCTTGAACTGGAATGTTTGAACATTAATGCTCGAACATGAATGCTTGAACGTGAATGTTTCAATGTGAATGCTTGAACGTGAATGCTTGAAGGCGAACGCTTGAACGTGAATGCTGTGCCAGAAAATGAATGCTTGAACAAGAATGCTTGAACATGAATGGCTGATTGTGTGAATGAACATGAACACATGAACGTGAACACTTGAACAATAAAGCTTGAATGTGAATACATGAACATTAATGCTTGAGTGTGAATGCATGAACGCCATTGCTTGAACGTGAATTCTTGAACGTGAATGCTTGAACGAGAATGCTTGAACCTGAATGCTTGAACGAGAATGCTTGAACTTGAATGCTTGACCATGAATGTTGGAAAATGAATGCTTGAATATGAATGGTTGAACTCGAATGCTTCAACCTGAGTGCTCGAACCTGAATGGTTGAAAGTGAATGCTTGAACGTTAATGCTTAAACGTGAATGCTTGAACATGAATGCTTGAACGTTAATGCTTGAGAGATAATGACACACTTGAATGTGAATACTTGAATATGAAAGCTTGAACGTGAATGCTTGAACGAGAATGCATGAATGTGAATGCTTGAACGTGAATGCTAGAACATGAACGCTTGAACTTGAATGCTTGAATGTGAATGCTTAAGCATGGACTCTTGAACAAGATTCCATGAAAGTGAATGCTTGAACTTGAACGATAGATAGGTAGTGACACATTCAAACATTAACGGGAATGCTTAAACTTGAACTAGAACGTTTGAATGTGAATGCTTGATAGATAGTGACACGCTTGAACGTGAACCTTTGAACGTGAATGCTTGACCATCAAAGGTTGAACTTGAATGCTTGAACGTGAATGCTTGAATGTGAACGCTTGAACATGAATGCTTGAACATGAATGTTGGAACGTGTGCCAAAACGTGAATGCTTGATTATGAATGCTAGAAGCTAAATGCTCGAACACGAATGCATGAATGTAAATGCTTGAATGCCATTGCTTGAATAGGATCTTTGAATGTTAATGCCTAAACGTCATTGCTTTAAAAAGAATGCTTGAACATGAATGATTGAATGTGAATGTTTGAAAATGAATGCTTGTACCTGAATGCTTGAGCCTAAATGCTTGAACGTTAATGCTTGAACATGAATGCATGAACGTGATTGCTTGGACGTGAATGCTTGAAAGTGTATGCTTGAGGGACAGTAATATGTTTGAACGTGAATGCTTGAACTTCATTGCTTGAACATGAATGAATGTGAATGATTAAACACAAATTCTTGAACATGAATGCTTAAACTTGAATGCTTAAAAGTGAATGATTGATCAGGAATGCTTGAACGTGAATGGTTAAACTGGAATGTATGAACGTGAATGCATGAACATGAATGCTTGAACGCCAATGCTTGAACTAGAATGCATGAATGTGAATGATTGAATTTCCATGCTTGAGCGTTAACGCTTGAACATGAACACTTGAACTTGAAGGCTTGAATGTGAAGGCTTAAAAAAGGATGCTTGAACAAGATTCCTTGAACTTGAGCGCTTCATAGATCAACATTCAAGCATTAATGTGAATGCTTGAACTTGAACTTGAACGTTGGAACGTGAATGCTTGACCATCAAAGGTTGAACGTGAATGCTTGAATGTGATTACTTGAACGAGAATGCTTGAACGTGTGCTAAAACATGAATGCTTGAACGTGAATGCTTGAACATGAATGCTAGAACCAAAATGCTTGAGCGTGAATGCTTGAACGTGAATGCGTGAACGTGAAAGCTTGAACGTGAATGCTTGAACACCATTGTTTTAACAGGAATGTTTGAACGTGAATGCTTGAATGTCATTACTTTAACAAGAATACTTGAACATGAATGCTTCAACGTGAATGCTTGAAAATGAATGCTTGTACCTGAATGCTTGAGCCTGAATGCTTGAATGTTAATGCTTGAACATGAATGCTTGAACGTGATTGCTCGGATGTGAATGCTGGAAAGTGAATGCTTGAGAGACAGTAACACGATTGAACGTAAATGCTAGAGTATGAATGCTAGAACATGAATACTTCAAAATGAACGCTTGAACTTGAGCGTTTGAACGTTTATGCCTGAATGTGAATCCTTGAACAAGAATGCTTGAACATGAATGGTAGAATGTGTGCATGAACATGAATACATGAACGTGAATGCTTGAACATGAAAACTTGAACGTGAATGGTTGAATATGAATGCATGAACATTAATGCTTGAGCGTGAATGCGAGAACGCCATTTCTTGAACATGAACTCCTAAACGTGAATGCTTGAATGTGAATGCTTGAACCTGAATGCTTGAACAAGAATGCTTGAACTTGAATGCGAATACTTGTTGGAAAATGAATGCTTGAATGTGAATGGTTGAACACGAATGCTTCAACTTGAGTGCTTGAACCTGGATGGTTGAAAGTGAATGCTTGAACATAAATGCTTAAACGTTAATGCTTGAGAGATAGTGACACACTTGAATGCGAATACTTGAATATTAAAGCTTGAACGTGAATGTTTTAATGTCAATGCTTGAACGAGGATGCTTGAACTTGAACAATAGATAGATAGTGATACACTCAAACATTAATGTGAATGCTTAAACTTGAACTGGAACGTTTGAATGTGAATGATAGATAATGACACACTTGAATGTGAACCTTTGAATGTGAATGCTTGACCATCAAAGGTTGAACTTGAATGCTTGAACGTGAACGGTTGAATGTGAACGCTTGAACGAGAATGCTTGAACAGGAATGTTGGAACGTGTGCCAAAACGTGAATGCTGGAACATGAATGCTAGAAGCTAAATACTCGAACGTGAATGCGTGAATGTGAATGCACGAACGTGAATGCTTGAACATGAATGCTTGAATGTCATTGCTTGAAAAGGAATGCTTGAACGTCATTCCTTTAAAAAGAATGCTTGAACATGAGTGCTTGAATGTGAAGGTTTGAAAATGAATGCTTGTACCTGAATGTTTGAGCCTGAATGCTTGAACGTTAATGCTT
Organism: Chloranthus sessilifolius; assembly: GCA_021018995.1. NCBI lineage: Eukaryota > Viridiplantae > Streptophyta > Magnoliopsida > Chloranthales > Chloranthaceae > Chloranthus > Chloranthus sessilifolius. Next base: position 68,504,102 of record CM037598.1, on the reverse strand, counting down.
GAACATGAATGCTTGAACGTGATTACTTGGACATGAACGCTTGAAAGTGAATGCTTTAGGAACAGTAATGCATTTGAACGTGAATGCTTGAACTTCATTGCTTGAACATGAATGAATGTGAATGATTAAACACAAATGCTTGAACATGAATGCATGAACTTGAATGCTTAAAAGTGAATGTTTGATCAGAAATGCTTGAACGAGAATACTTGAACTGGAATGTATGAACGTGAATGCATGAACATGAATGATTGAACTAGAATGCATGAATGTGAATTATTGAACTTCAATGCTTGAGCGTTAACACTTGAACATGAACTCTTGAACTTGAGCGCTTGAATGTGAAGGCTTAAACAAGGAAGCTTGAACAAGATTCCTTAAACTTGAATGCTTCATAGATAGTGATACATTCAAGCATTAACGTGAATGCTTGAACTTGAACTTGAATGTTTGAATGTGAATGGTTGATAGATAGTGACACGCATGAACGTGAATGCTTGACCATCAAAGGTTGAACGTGAATGCTTGAATGTGAACGCTTGAACGAGAATGCTTGAACGTGGCTAGAATATAATGCTTGAACATGAATGCTAGAACCTAAATGCTTGAACGTGAACGCTTGAACGTGAATGCATGAACGTGAAAGCTTGAATGTGAATGATTGAATGTCATTGCTTTAACAGGAATGCTTAATCGTGAATGCTTGAACGTCATTGCTTTAACAAGAATGCTTGAACATGAATGTTTGAAAATGAATGCTTGAGCCTAAATGCTTGAACATTAATGCTTGAACATGAATGCTTGAACGTGATTGCTCGGATGTGAATGCTTGAGAGACATTTACATGCTTGAACGTAAATGCTTGAGTATGAATGCTTTAAAATGAATGCATGAACTTGAATGTATGAACGTTAATGCTTGAACATGAATGCTTGAACGTGAACGCTTGAACGTGAATGCTTGAAGGTGAACGCTTAAAGATGAATGCTTCAACGTGAATGCTTAAACATGTGCCAAAACTTGAATGCTTGAACATGAATGGTAGAATGTGTGCATGAACACGAATTCATGAACGTCAACGCTTGAACATGAAAGCTTGAATGTGAATGCATGAACATTAATGCTTGAGCGTGAATGCGTGAACGCCATTACTTGAACGTGAATGCTTGAACGAGAATGCTTGAACGTGAATGCTCGAACCTGAATGCTTGACCATTAATGCTGGAAAATGATTGCTTGAACACGAATGCTTCATCCTCAGTGCTCGAACGTGAATGCTCGAACCTGAATGCTTGAACGAGAATGCTTGAACTTGAATGCTTGACCATTAATGCTGGAAAATGATTGCTTGAACACGAATGCTTCATCCTCAGTGCTCGAACCTGAATGCTTGAAAGTGAATCCTTGAACGTAAATTCTTAAACGTGAATGCTTGAACGTTAATGCTTGAGAGATAGTGACACACTTGAATACTTGAATATGAAAGCTTGAACGTTAATGTTTGAACGTGAATGGTTAAACGAGAATTCTTGAACTCAAATGCATGAATGTGAATGCTTGAACATGAATGCTTGAACGTGAATGCTAGAACATGAATGCTTGAACTTGAACGCTTGAATGTGAATGCTTAAGCATGGATGCTTGAACAAGATTCCATGAAAGTGAATGTTTGAACTTGAATGATAGATAGATAGTGACACATTCAAACATTAACGTGAATGCTTAAACTTCAACAGGAATGTTTGAATGTGAATGCTTGAAAGATAGTGACATGCTTGAACGCGAACCTTTGAACGTGAATGCTTTACCATCAAAGGTTGAACTTGAACGCTTGAATGTGAATGCTTGAATGTGAACGCTTGGGCGTGAATGCTTGAACATGAATGTTGGAACGTGTGCCAAAACTTTAATGCTTAAACATGAATGCTAGAAGCTAAATGCATGAACGTGAATGCTTGAATGTCATTGCTTGAACATGAATGCTTAAACGCTAATGCCTGAATGTCATTGCTTTAAAAAGAATACTTGAACATGAATGCTTGATTGTGAATGTTTGAAAATGAATGCTTGAACATCAATGCTTGGATGTGAATGCTTGGACGTGAATGCTTGAAAGTGAATGCTTGAGAGACAGTAACACGCTTAAACATAAATGCTTGAGTATGAATGCTAGAACATGAATGCTTTAAAATGAACGCTTGAACTTGAACATTTGAACGTTAATGCTTGAATGTGAATGCCTAAACTTGAATTTTTCATCGTGAATGCTTGAACGTGAATGCATGAACGGGAATGCTTGACCATCAAAGGTTGAACTTGAATTCTTAAACGTGAATTCTTGAATGTGAATGCTTTAACAGGAATGTAAGAACGTGAATGCTTAAATGTCATTGCTTTAACAAGAATGCTTGAACATGAATGCTTGAACGTGAATGTTTGAAAATGAATGCTTGTACATGAATGCTTGAGCCTGAATGCTTGAACGTTAATGCTTGAACATGAATGATTGAACGTGATTGCTTGCACGTAAATGCTTGACGGACAGTAATACATTTGAACGTGAATGCTTGAGCTTGAATGCTTGAACGTTAATGCTTGAACATGAATGATTGAACGTGGTTGCTTGCACGTGAATGCTTGACGGACAGTAATACGTTTGAACGTGAATGCTTGAACTTCATTACTTGAACATGAATGAATGTGAATGATTAAACACAAATGCTTGAACATGAATGCTTGAACTTGAATGCTTAAAAGTGAAAGTTTGATCAGGAATGCTTGAACGTGAATCCTTGAACATGAACCATTGAAAGTGAATGCGTGGCCCTCAAAGGTTGAACTTCAATGCTTTAACGTGAATGCTTGAATGTGAATGCTTGAACGTGAGCGAACATGAATGTTGGAACGTGTGCCAAAGCGTGAATGCTTGAACATGAATGCTTGAACATGAATGCTAGAAGCTAAATGCTTGAATGTGAATGCGTGAACGTGAATGCTTGAAGATGAATGCTTGAATGTCATTGCTTGAACAGGAATGGTTGAACGCTAATGCCTGAACATCATTACTTTAAAAAGAATGCTTGAACCTGAATGCTTGAATGTGAATGTTTGCAAATAAATGCTTGTACCTGAATGCTTGAACGTTAATGCTTTAAAATTAATACTTGAACGTGATTGCTTGCACGTGAATGCTTGAAAGTGAATGCTTGAGGGACAGTAATACGTTTGAACATGAATGCTTGAACTTCATTGCTTGAACATGAATGAATGTGAATGATTAAACACAAATGGTTGAACATGAATGCTTGAATTGGAATGCTTAGAAGTGAATGTTTGATTAGGAATGCTGGAGCGTCAATGCTTGAACAAGATTCCTTGAACTTGAACGCTTCATAGATAGTGATACATTCAAGCATTAACGTGAATGCTTGAACTTGAACTTGAACGTTTGAATGTGAATGGTTGATAGATAGTGACAGGCATGAACGTGAATGCTTGACCATCAAAGGTTGAACGTGAATGCTTGAATGTGAACACTTGAACGAGAATGCTTGAACGTGGCTAGAATATGAATGCTTGAACGTGAATGCTTGAACATGAATGCTAGAACCTAAATGCTTGAATGTGAATGCTTGAATGTTAATGCATGAATGTGAAAGCTTGAAACGTCATTGCTTTAACAGGAATGCTTAATCGTGAATGCTTGAACGTCATTGCTTTAACAAGAATGCTTGAACATGAATGTTTGAAAATGAATGCTTAAGCCTGAATGCTTGAACGTTAATGCATGAACATGAATGCTTGAACGTGATTGCTCGAATGTGAATGCTTGAAAGTGAATGCTTGATAGACAGTTACACTCTTGAACATAAATGCTTGAGTATGAATGCTTTAAAATGAATGCTTGAACTGGAATGTATGAATGTGAATGCATGAACATGAATGCTTGAACGTCAATGCTTGAACGAGAATGCATGAATGTGAATGATTGAACTTCAATGCTTGAGCATTAATGCTTGAACATGAACGCTTGAACTTGAACTCTTGAATGTGAAGGCTTAAACAAGGATGCTTGAACAAGATTCCTTCAACCTGAATGCTTCATAGATAGTGATACATTCAAGCATTAACGTGAATGCTAGAACTTGAACTTGAATGTTTGAACGTGAATGCTTGATAGATAGTGACACGCATGAACGTGAATGCTTGACCATCAAAGGTTGAATGTGAATGCTTAAATGTGAATGCTTGAATGTGAATGCTTGAACGAGAATGCTTGAACGTGAATGCTTGAACATGAATGCTAGAACCTAAATGCTTGAATGTGAATGCTTGAACATGAATGCATGAACGTGAAAGCTTGAATGTGAATGCTTGAACGTCATTGCTTTAACAAGAATGCTTGAACATAAATGCTTGAACGTGAATGTTTGAAAATGAATGCTTGTACCTGAATGCTTGAGCCTGAATACTTGAACGTTAATGCTTGAACATGAATGCTTGAACGTGATTGCTCCGATGTGAATGCTTGGAAGTGAATGCTTGAGAGACAGTTACACGCTTGAACGTAAATGATTGAGTATGAATGCTAGAACGTCAATGCTTTTAAATGAACGCTTGAAATTGAATGTTTGAACGTTAATGCTTGAACGTGAATGCTTGAACGTGAACGCTTGAACGTGAATGCTTGAACGTGAATGCTTGAACGTGAATGCTTTGAAGGTGAACGCTTGAACGTGAATGCTTCAACGTGAATGCTTAAATGTCTGCCAGAACATGAATGCTTAAACATGAATGCTTCAACAAGGATGCTTGAACATGAATGGTAGAATGTGTGCATGAAAATGAAAGCTTGAATGTGAATGCTTGAACTTGAATGTATGAACATTAATGCTTGAGCGTGAATGCATGAACATTAATGCTTGAGCGTGAATGCATGAACATTAATGCTTGAACGTGAATTCTTGAACGTGAATGCTTGAACGAGAATGCTTGAACGTGAATGCCTGAACCTGAATGCTCAACCTGAATGCTTGAACGAGAATGCTTGAACTTGAATGCTTGACCATTAATGTTGGAAAATGAATGCTTGAACTTGAATGCTTGGCACTTAATGTTTGAAAATGAATGGGTTGAACACGAATGCTTCAACCTCAGTGCTCGAACCTGAATGGTTGAAAGTGAATCCTTGAACATAAATTCTTAAACATGAATGCTTGAACGTGAATGCTTGAACGTTAATGTTTGAGAGATAGTGACACACTTGAACGTGAATACTTGAATATGAAAGCTTGAACGTTAATGTTTGAACGTGAATGCTTGAACGAGAATGTTTGAACTCGAATTCATGAACATTAATGCTTGAACATGAATGCTTGAACGTGAATGCTAGAAAATGAACGCTTGAATGTGAATGCTTAAGCATGGATGCTTGAACAAGATTCCATGAAAGTGAATGCTTGAACTTGAACGACAGATAGATAGTGATGCATTCAAATATTAACGTGAATGCTTGAACTTGAACGACAGATAGATAGTGATGCATTCAAATATTAACGTGAATGCTTAAACTTGAATTGGAACGTTTGAATGTGACTGCTTGATAGATAGTGACACGCTTGAACGTGAACCTTTGAACGTGAATGCTTGACCATCAAAGGTTGAACTTGAACGCTTGAACGTGAATGCTTGAACATGAATGTTGGAACGTGTGCCAAAACTTGAATGCTTGAACATGAATGCTAAAAGCTAAATGCTCAAACGTGAATGCGTAAACGTGAATGCTTGAACATGAATGGTTAAATTTCATTGCTTGAACAGGAATGCTTGAACGCTAATGCCTGAATGTCATTGCTTTAAAAAGAATGCTTGAACATGAAGGCTTGAATGTGAATGTTTGAAAATGAATGCTTGTACCTGAATGCTTGAGCCTGAATGCTTGAATGTTAATGCTTGAACATGAATGCTTGGACGTGATTGCTTGGACGTGAATGCTTGAAAGTGAATGCTTGAGAGACAGTAACACGCTTGACCGTAAATGCTTGAGTATGAATGCTAGAACGTGTATGCTTTAAAATGAATGCTTGAACTTGAACATTTGAATGTTAATGCTTTAACGTGAATGGTTGAACATGAATGTTTCAACATGAATGCTTGAACGTGAATGCTTGAACGGGAATGCTTAACCATCAAAGGTTGAACTTGAATTCTTGAATGTGAATGCTTGAATGTGAACCCTTGAATGTGAATGCTTGAAGATGAATGTTGGAACGTGTGCCAAAACATGAGTGCTTGAACATGAATGCTAGAAGCTAAATGCTTGAATGTGAATATGTGAATGTGAATGCTTGAACGTGCAAGCTTGAATGTCATTGCTTGAACAGGAATGCTTGAACGCTAATGCCTGAATGTCTTACTTTTAAAAGAATGCTTGAACCTGAATGCTTGAATGCGAATGTTTGAAAATGAATGCTTGTACCTGATGCTTGAGCTTGAATGCTTGAACGTTAATGCTTGAACATGAATGCTTGAACATGATTGCTTGCACGTGAATGCTTGAAAGTGAATGCTTGAGGGATAGTAATACGTTTGAACGTGAATGCTTGAACATGAATGAATGTGAATGATTAAACACAAATGCTTGAACATGAATGCTTGAACTTGAATGCTTAAAAGTGAATGTTTGACCGTGAATGCTTGAACTGGAATGTATGAACGTGAATGCATGAACAAGAATGCTTGAACGTCAATGCTTGAACTAGAGTGCATGAATGTGAATGATTGAACTTCAATGCTTGAGCGTTAATGCTTGAACATGAACGCTTGAACTTGAATACTTGAATGTGAAGGCTTAAACAAGGATGCTTGAACAAGATTCCTTGAACTTGAATGCTTCATAGATAGTGATACATTCAAGCATTAACGTGAATGCTTGAACTTGAACCTGAATGTTTGAACGTGAATGCTTGATAGATAGTGACACGCATAAACATGAATGCTTGACCATCAAAGGTTGAACGTGAATGCTTGAACGTGTGCCAAAACATGGATGCTTGAACTGGAATGTTTGAACATGAATGCTTCAACATGAATGCTAGAACCTAAATGCTTGAACGTGAATGCTTGAACGTGAATGCATGAATGTGAAAGCTTGAACGTGAATGCTTGAACATCATTGCTTTAACTTGAATGCTTGAACGTCATTGCTTTAACAAGAATGCCTGAACATGAATGCTTGAACGTGAATGTTTGAAAATGAATGCTTGTACCTGAATGCTTAAGCCTGAATGCTTGAACGTTAATGCTTGAACATGAATGCTTGAACGTGATTGCTCGAATGTGAATGTTTGAAAGTGAATGCTTGTGAGACAGTTACACGCTTGAACGAAAATGTTTGAGTATGAATGTTAGAACGTGAATGCTTTAAAATTATCGCTTCAACTTGAACGTTTGAACGTTAATGCTTGAACGTGAATGCTTGAACGTGAACGCTTCAACGTGAACGCTTCAATGTGAATGCTTAAATGTGTGCCAGAACATGAATGCTTGAACATGAATGTTTGAACAAGAATGCTTGAACATGAAGGGTAGAATGTGTGCATGAACATGAATACATGAACGTCAACGCCTGAACATGAAAGCTTGAACGTGAATGCTTGAACGTTGTTAAGACCTGAAAAGTACCACTTTTCACCCCTTAACTTAACCTTTGATTAGACCCTTAGCCACCTAATAAGTTCTTGTTAAGTGTTTTGTGCAGGTAATAATCAGCAGTGAAATAAGGCCAAGAATCCTATTAAGGAGCCTGCGTGGGCACCAGATATATCCCTCAGAAGAATGAACTCTGAATCTAGACCTGAAATGAGCCTCGCGCAGCTATCCCAAGCTTTAGAGGATTCAGGAGAAATATGCCTCGCGTAGTTCAATTGAGCTTCCCAAGGCTTTACAGCAACCTCTCGTGCAGATGAATGACTGAAGAGCTTCAGAAACTCAAACTTGTGCAGCTCTCGCGAAGCTCAAGAGTAGAACACATCGCTCAGTGTCGCACAGTTCAAAGCAGACCTCTCTCAATCTCGCACAATTCGCTCAGAACTGCTGAGGAGAGAGAGCTTCAGAAGATTCCTCGCGCAGCTGTCGCGCAGTCACTGCAGGATGCAATTATCAGAAGAAGAACGCCTTGTGCAATTCTCGCACCATTCAAGAAAGAAAACATCCTAGCGAAGGCAAAGCCAATCTCGCAAAGATCAAGTGAGACATAGAACCTCGCGCAGTTCTGAACTCAGAAAAGCCTTGCGAGGCAACTCGCGAAGTCCAAGTAAAGAGAAGTGCTCGCGCTGCTGCCTAGCGAAGACCGAACGACCGCGCGACTGCTTGAATTTCAACCCCGTGACACTTGAGATTGTGTTTTCTATTCACCTCGCAAAGCCCAATCCAGCGAGAGCTCAACTCTCTACCGCGCGACTGCCTGAAGAGCAAACCAAGGCAACCTCACGACGGCTGAAGCTTCAGTGTCAAATCATCCTAGCGAAGAGCAAAGAGCTACCACACGACAAGTTTGGGAAACTACAGCTACCTAGCGAGGCTCTGACCCTAAACCTCCATCTCTTCAGCAGAGGACCTTCTGGGTATTTTCAGCGATTAGGGCACGCACTACCACGCTCAAATCTCTGTGCACGTGCCCCGAGGCATCCAAGGATCATTATCAGGCCACATGGCATCGTTAAAATTAGTGTTTCCTAACCCTAATGCGCCGCCACCCCACTGCTATATAAACCCATACCTGAGCTTAGGTTTAGGCATCTGGGAACCCATCTCAGATCATTTTTCTTCTCTTTCTTTTTAGCAGTAAGTAGTTTTCTTTTTCTTTCCAGCACTTGCTGGCTATGCCTTTGTATGTGTTTTTGAATTAGATCAATGGAAGTTTTGTAATAGGATCTGTACTTTGGGATTGTTGTTTGTGTGTGAGATGCTCTATGCAAGGCTGCTACCTTGTGATCCGCCATTGGTTTGACTGTGTTTCAAAGCAATGAAGGACTGATTCTAAGGGCCACTCAGATCCAAGCGACCTGTGTGTCTGGGCTGTCATGGTCCTACAGCCTTAGCCCCACCACAGGACCCACTAGATCTGAAATCCCTATGGGAGCTTGAGCTGGTAGCCTTGTGAGCATGGTGGTAGCAGCGATAATCTTATTTTGTTTTAGACTCCGTGAGGAGGATAACCTCTGGGATAGTCTGTGACCATTTAAGTAGACAGATTATAGCCTTAGGGTGATTCTGATCTACCGATCCAAGATGGATCCTTCTTCTTTACACCTGAGCTTGTAGAAGCCTAGTGAGAGATTGTATAGAGGCAGACTCCCCCATATTTGTATAGATCCGCCATCAGATGTTGGATCTGATCTAGTTATAGAGATTGCAGGCTGGTGATTGGACCATTGTAGCCTCGCTCAAGCAATGGACAGCTAGATCGAAGGTTGTACTCAATCTCTTGCTGGTTCTGTGTGTCTGGGCTATCATGGTCCTACAACCTTAGCTCCACATATAGAGCTTTAGAGGTTGAGGTTCCCTATGGATTCTTGAGCTGGTAGCCTGGATGAAATAGTGCCTGTAATGATTTACTTGTTATGTTCTGACCCATCCCTGGATAGTGGCTCCCCTATGGGATAATTTGTGACCATTCAAGTGAACAGGTTATAGCCTTAAGGGTGGAATTATGACAGAGTGATGGGTTGGATCCTTTCTCCTCAGAGGTGATAATGTAGCCTCTGGACAAAATTTCTATAACATCAGATCTAAATCTGAGTTACAAAACTTCTCTGACCTTGGCTCAATAACATACTTCTCACCCTTTTTATACATATTTTCCACACTCCATCCATCCTCTCAACACTTTCTGTAGTGTAGTTATTAGAATACTTAGAATAAGTGACCTTAAACTCCCCTCCTTCTAGGACTACCAGATCTGTAGATAGATCTGGAGGGACTACTAGAGATGGCTCCCTTGGAGCTTTAGATCACCTTTCCCTGTGGGACAAACTCTTACTTATCAAAACTTGCTACAAAGGACCCTGTATCTTGCAGGTCTAGGACTTCTGAGTTGTGCTGGATTCACCCCCTGTTTTACTCTGTCTTTGATTTTTAAATAACTTTCACCACCAACCAATAATCAAAGCACACCAGAAGTAGTCAACAAGTTTTTGGCGCCGTTGCCGAGGAAAGATGATCTATTAGTAGACCCTTAGTTTTTTTGTATTCTTAGTATTCTTTGCACATGCGAATAATTGATACTGCTGACATAATTTTAAAACTTTCTTGCAGATCTGGACAGCAGCAGTGAAGGATAGTTGGACTACAATTGGAACTTAGCTACTTGTGTTTGCAAACTCTCTGACTTTTAAGCTCTGTCTTAAACAATTTCTTTAGCAGTATCTAGGATAGTTTAAATGTATTCTTTGAATAGCTGTAAACTAGTTAGATAAATTTGTTAGTGTATAATTATTCTTTTGTAATGTGCCTGCAAGAAGCTTTCCTTGCTGTTGGTGTGCTTGTATGCTAGGGAGGAGATCCTTCAGCCCTGCTTTAGAGCCTCTTAACCCTGAGTTAGAAAGGGGAAGGATACTTAGAAGAGACAGGCACACCACAGGAGAGCCCTCAAGAGAATCTGTGACAGCAATTATGGGTGAAGAACAACCCAGAACCCTCAAGGAGTTGAATGCTCCGGATGACTATAACTCCCCTTTTAGCATTCAATTCCCTGATGTTCAGGGGAACTATGAGATAAAAACTTCAATCATCCAGATCTTTTGACTTTCCATGGGCTTAGCAAAGAAGACCCTTGCAAGCATATTGACCAGTTTTTGGCCTTGTGCACCACTTTCAATATCACTGGTTTGGGACCTGAGGCTACTAGGCTCAGACTCTTTCCCTTCTCTCTGAAGGATAGGGCCAGTACCTGGCTGACCACTCTTCCCAATAATAGCATTGCTTCATGGAAAGACCTGCAGACCATATTCCTAACCAAGTTCTTCCCTGAGACCAAAACTAGCCAGTTGAGGAAAGAGATTCTTGCGTTTGCTCAATCCCCAACTGAGGATTTTAACCAATCCTGGGATAGGTTTAAAGAAATGCTCAAACAATGCCCCCATCATAAGATCCCCAAGTGACAACTTGTACAAAGCTTCTACAATGGGATTGATGAGAAAAATAGAGATATGGTCGATGCCTCTTGTGGTGGATCCTACATGCACAAGACTGCTGAGGAGGCATGGGAATTGTTTGAGGTGATTAGTGAGAATGCTTTTCAAAAGCCATCCCTGGCAAAAACTAGTCAGGAATCTGAGTCAAAAGTGGGGCCTGCTGCTGGATCAAAAGAAAAAATTTATGATGTGTCTGGGAACAATGACCTGCAGCTGCAGATGGCAAACCTCTATGAAGTTTGATAAATTATTGACTGTGATGCAACCCAGAAGAGCTGCTCATGTGGCGGAGGCATGTCTGATATGCCAGTCCCCACAACACACAGTAGAGGAATGTCCATCTGCAGGACAATTTCTTGAATTGATGTTGGAATATGTTGCTGCTGCTCAATCTTATGGCCAGCAACAATCTGGGGGCTACAACAGGCAGCCATATGGATACCAACACCAAAATACTGGTTACCAATGGAGAGACCACCCAAATCTGAGGTGGAAGCAAGATAACTACATGCAGCCCCAACAGATGTTGGCCCTACCACAAAGGCCGCAGCAGCAGCTCAATCAAGGGAATGCCTCTAGGTCTACCTTCCAAAGACCATCAGAAGCCCCATCAAGAAGAAAATCAGTTGGTCTTACCCCCTTCTCAACCTAGAAATACTTCTTTCGAGGACCAGGTCTTGACATCACTGCAAAACCTGGGTTCCTTGACTCAGACTGTGAACTCTCATGGTCAGAGCATCAAGAAGATGGAAGAACAGATTGGACAACTAGCGAACACCTTAACAAAAAGAGATGAGGGAAGGTTGCCCAGTCAACCAGTGGTTAATCCCAAGGGCTAATTTTTGATTGGTGAAGGATCCTCAGACCCTGAAGGGGATCTTTCATTGAATTGATGATAAGAACTGTGCACCTTTGTATAATATGTATTTTACAGTTTATAGGAATAGTTAGCAATCTTGTTGGAATTTGAGTTTAGTGCTTTAATGCCTACTTTTATACCAGCTGCCCCTGTGTGATAATTTCAAGTGATTAAATGATGATGTAGTATTTGACTGCTTTGCATGATGTGTGACTTTAATGCCTTGAGAGTATGAGAATTTGTGAATGCTTTATAATGCTTATGGGTGTCACTGGAAGAGAGTCTGTGAGAGAATCCACCCATAAAGTCTGGGTCAAAAGAGCTGACTAGTGGGTGAGTGAATTCTACCTTGGGTAAGCCATCGCGGGGTTCTGAATAATGGGTTTGGTCCCATTTCGCGCAGTTCATAAAGAACTACTTTGTTTTGCTGTCGCGAGTTTCAGATATAGCTGGGTGGGCTGCCTCGCGCAGTTTAAAGGAACATCTAATCTCGCGACCCATTCATTCCCAGCCAGCGAGCGGACATTTTCAAAGCGCGCCGAGCCTCGCGATATTTAAATCCCACTCCGCGCTGCTTTTCCTTACTGCTTTCTCTTTCCTCTCCTACCAGCGAAACCCTAGCTCCCACTCCTCTAAACCTCTCTCCTTCAGTATCCTGTCTACAGATCATTATTTAATTTGAAATTTTGGATTTTGGTTCTTAGAGCTTCCATCAATAGTTGCCCCCTGTTAAGAGCTCTTGCGATCCTCCGTGCGTCCAATTAAATAGAACCCTAACTTTTAGGGTTAAACTCAGCTCCTGATATTTCCTTTCAAAATTTTAGCTGCACACTCACCAAGGATAGTTGTGATGGATCCTAAAAGCGCACCTGTGAAGAGAGCCAGGGACAAGGCCACTGTGGAGCCTACCCCTAAGAAAGCCAAGTCCTCTATGGCTCAGCAAAAAGGGAAGGAGGTGGTCCCTGAGGTGGCTGCACCAACACCGGATGATTCGACGCCCTCTGAGCTCCTCATTTCCATTCCCTTAGAGCCAGAAGCCATTTTCGATCTCTCTTTCTTCGAATCAGAGCCATTGTTAGCACCTGCCATCGAGTTCTTGTGTAAGGCTGGTTTGTTCCCCTTGATGCAAATGATTCCTGCACTAGCCTACCCTAGGTTAGTGCAACTATTTTACCAACACCTTAGGGTCAGACCAGACACACGGGGGCAGCCTGGCCTCCTTGCATTAGTTGACAATTTTGAGATGCTGCTTAGCCCAGAGTTAATCGCTGAAGTCTTGGGCATCCCTACCAGTTTTGATCCCAACTGCGGTTATGGTGCCCCCGTGAGTACCCCCATTGACACCATTGCCCAGGCCATTACCAGAGGCTTGAAGCCATAGGGGACTCCATCAGAAGAAGAGATTTGGAGCCCAAACTGCTGTTTATCGATCAAGTGCTAAGGAAGAATATCTATTGCTCCGGCCATCAGCAAGAAAGGAGGACACCAATTGTTAATGCTCTCTATTCCTTCTCTCTGGGCCATGAATTTAATGTTGCATGGTTGATCTTTGAGGCTATGAAGGATACAATTGTGAAGCTGGGGCTGTAAAAGAAAATCCACACTCTCCCTTATGGAAGACTCATCACCAGACTACTTCTGAGGGGAGGGTACAAGATACCAGTGGGGGAGTTATCTGCTGACCTCACTCCCACCACTTTTGCTAAGAGACAATGGGGGATTAGCAGGAGTCTAATGGATCCCCAGAAGAAGAAGAAGGTTGAGGCTCAGAATGTCTCCGAGCAGGGAGAGGGAGCTGCTGTGGCAAAGGCCACCCCTGCCCCCAAAAAGAAGGCTAAAAACCTTGCCCCAAAGAAGGTGGCGCGAGCTTCTGTCTCCTCTGCTTCTGCAGCAATTCCTCCATCCACCACTCTTGCCTCTCCACTACCTTCTTCACCCATTCCATCTCTCCCTTTTCCTCTTTTATCTCCTTTTTCCATTCCACCTCCAACTATTATTCGTACCTGGGAAGAAAGTGTTGAACCCCAGGACACCACTCCACCTTCACCCACCATACCTCAATCCACAACCCCGCCTCCCATAGCATCCGATCCACACCACAGACCCTCCCTTGATAACCTACCTTAAAAAGAATACTCTCACACTACCCCTGCCTCATTTTTACCCACCTCCTCCTCCCCTGTCCTTCCCACAGACACACCCCTTATTGACCAAACCTTCGTCCCACCTCTCCATGACCTGGACTTTAACCTACCCACCACTTCAGGGTATCAAGCCTTCATGACCACCTTGCATGATACCTTACCCACCCAAGACATCCCTCTCCCTGAGTCTCCTCTCCCTTCACCACATCATTCGCCAGACCCTCCCCCCTCCCCCCTACCACTTTCCATCATGCCCCCACTTCCCCCTTCCAACTTGTTTCTTCTTATCCTCCTACTCCACCTCAACCAACCTCAGATACCCTTACTCATATCCTTTCCCTCATGCATGACCTCCAAACCCAACTATCCAACACCACACAGACCCAAGCCCAAATGCAAACTGTCATAACCACCATACAATCCACCCTTCACACAATGACAAACCCACCAATCCCAACACAACCTCCTACCACCCCATTGACCCAACCCCCTTCCACCTCTGACTCCCCTGTTCCACCCGACCCCACCCCCATTGACTTACCTCCATCCTTCCTCCTCCATGATACCATACCCGCCCACTCCTTTCCCTCTCTCCCTATCCTCCCACCTCTAATACTACCTCCCCATCAATTTACCAACACTTCTACCCAAACGGACCCCATTCCATTCCCATCCACCTTTCCCATTCCACCCCCCCTATTTGCACCCCCACCCCTTCCTTTTCAACCCTTCACCATCCCCTTCTTCCCTTACCCTGAACCATCCACATCCGCTGCCCTTCCTTCATTTTGTTTTCCACCCATACCTTCCATTCCCCCTCTTCTCCCACCCCCTCCTTAATTCACTGACCATTCAGCCCAGACCACCCCAACCATTTCTCCAACCCCCACTTCTCTCCCCCTGGACCCATCACCATCTCCTTCTTCCACTCCATTTCTACCAATCTTGCCCAGACACTCCTACTACACCCTTTCCTACTTCACCCTCTTCCATGCCATGAGGGACAATCCCTATATCAAGAGGGATGTTCTCAATGGCATGGCTCAACTTCGCCAAGCCATCGAATACCCCTTGCTGCAGAAACTGAGTGACTTGAAGCTTGCTCACAACGAGCAGCTGCGAGATATTTCCAAAGGGTGGGAGGCAATTTTGGAGACATCAAATGCGAACAAGGCTGCAGCAACATACTACAGAATGGCTACTGAGATGGAAAAGGCCAATGCAGAGAGGGTGAAAAAGCACAACCGGCTATTAGATAAAAAATTGAATAATGCTCAAGAGAGCTTGCAGATACCAATCTCCTGTGGCCTAACAAGAAAATTGAAATCTTGGAACAGAGAGTTGCTTTCCTGCTGTCCCAACCTATCCAGGCCACCCCCATCGCCACCGCTCCCCCTGAGGCCCCTTCTTCTTCCACACAACCAGGCCCATCTTCTTCCACTGCCCCTACCCCAATCCCTACACAATCTGTTCCCCCAACTCCCACAGCCCCCACTCTGGTAGCTCCTCCTGTTCCTCCTCAAATTTCTACTGCAGTTCCTTCTGTAATACCTACACAGCCTGTTGCTCCTGCTGCAATCCCTACTGCAGCTCCTGCTCCTACCTCAGTGCCCCCCCTATTCCCTCTCCTGCTCTCAAAAGGAAACGCACCCCTTCCAAGAAAAAGCCCACTTCTAAGAGAGCCACTGCAGCCCAAAAAGGCAAAAGGCTGGCCCCTCCATCCCCACCTCCAAAGGTCACTAGAGTTTCTGCTCAGGATGATCCCCATGGGCGCCTCCTTTACAGAAGAACGCAGATAGGCTGCTGCTGCCTTTGGATTGGACCCTACTGAGCTCTTTCCTTCTGATTCCGACTCTTATGCTACACCACCCCCGGATCCCAGTGCCCAACCTACTGTTGCTGCTCCTTCCTCTGGCCCTGCGGCACAATCCTATCCTCAGCGAAGGAAAGTTGCTGCAAAGAGGACCATTCTCCCAACTCGCTCTTTGAAAATTGGAAAAGAAACATCTGCCCAGTCTGAGGAGGCACCACCTCTAAGCAAGCCTATGAAAGGGAAGAGCCCTGCCATTCCTACAGTGAAATTACTAGATCCATCTCCTGTGGCTCCCCTAAACTGAAAAGGAAAAGTCCTCTCTCTGTCTCGGTGCAAAGACCAATCCCGGTTGCCCTTCCCCGAGCCAAAGACAAGCCCAATCATCTCCTATTCCCCCTCTGCCTCAGCAAGGGCAAGCCTCCAAAGGTAAGGGCCCAAAGGAAAATCTCCCACCAAACCCCCTGAGCCACCCACTGCTAAATCGTCGGAGATCCCTCCTGAGCCCAAGAAGAGAAAAATGAGGCTCTGGGCTCCTACCATACCCAAAACTCCCGAGCAAAGAAAGGCAAAGAGGGAACGAAAGAAAAAAGAAGAAGAGGCTCTCCTACAAGAGCATGCAAGGAAGATGTGATGGGATAAATTTTAAGACAGATTCTAACTAGATTGTACCTAGGAATTTCTCTGTTTCTTTTACAACTGTTCTCTTGTATTTTGTACATTTCTAATATTTCATAGACTTTTCCCCTGTTTTTACTATCTTGCTTTGCCTATGTGTTTTGTTCCCTGTTCTTTTCTTTTCTTTTCTACTGTAATAAATCTGCTGCACATTGACCTCGAACCAGTGAGGACACTGCTCCTCCTAGGTTTGGGGGTATGACAGGCAAACCCTGCCAATGGACTAGTTAGCATAAGTGCTGCAGACTCATCTGAGCAATATGGAAATGGACCTCTGTTCACTTAAGAATCATGGAATTAAGAAGTTTAAAATTTATGCAAACATTGGATATTATAAACTTCTAATATTCCACATTTTCATGATAATATCACCAAGGAAACCTACTTGTATCTGCACTTAGTGAATCATTAGAGAGAGAAAAAGGTGAGGACATACTTGAAAGTTCAAAGGATGACCATAACCAGTGAGAATTGGGCCTACAAAAATTTTCTATTCTTTAAGGAGTAACTAAGGCATTTCTTTTAGTTCTAAGGACTGGCTGAGTCACTGTGCTCACTAGAAGTCAGGTAACTCCAAGTTGAAACAACTGATAGTATTCATGAGACCTAGGAAAGGATCAAGGCCTTCTCTTGGACAGTTTGAGCCTAAAAAGACCAATCCTAAAGCAACTGCCCTTGTCCATACCCCCTTTGAGCTTTAAATCCTAAATTTCTTCAAAATACACCTGAGTACTTGAACCTGAACCTATGAACCTAATTCAACCTACCGTCACTCTGAGAGTTCAGAAGGTAAAGGAGACAGTGTTGAAGATGGACTAGCCATGGTCAATATTAGGCGAATGAAGGAGAAGGATCTCAAAAAAAAAAAATCTAGCAGTATGGTAACTGAGAACATGGTGGCATTTCTGAAAAGCAAAAACAAAATAAAAAGAAGGAAACTCCAGTAAAAAGAAACAAACATAATAATGAAGAGGAATAAGAGAGAAGTCAAGAGGAACTTTCATTGGAAAATAAAAATCAAGAGGAGAAACTGATCACTTCAAGTCGGAAAATCTCAAAGAAGATGAAGGGAGTTGAATTATGGAAGGTGAAGTCATCATGAACCACCTCTGTGACCTACTAATTTCTCAAATTGGAACCCCTTTTCAACCTTCCATTCTTTTTAACCCTACTCCATAAGCCACATTACAGGACAGTTAAAAGCCCTTGTGATCCAAAGTTGAGTGAGCTGTCATGTGAAGATAAGGAATTATCCAATCTATGGTGAGGAACTGACAATGATGTCAGCACTTAAGAACTCTGCCTATGCTCATGCTTACAAACCTAGTTGGGGGATGTAACTGCTCTTCAGCCTGTGAGAAACTGAACCCCTCAACAAACCTTTATGAGAGTATACCCTGCAAAGCTTTCTTTTGGGTTTGAACTTGAATGCATTATATATGACCTTAACCTAATTTTCTGACATAAGGATAAGCTCAGTGCTGACACACACTTGTGCAGTTTTCTGTGATTACAAACTATTTGGAAATGCTGTGCAATCATGAGAGTTTATGCTGTTTAAGTTACTGTGCAACCAATGAATTAAATTTCTTTTATGTGTACTGATTCAAGAGTAGACTAAATCTGATTCCTTAACTGCTCATTGGATGGATGACATTGCACTTTTGTTAACTATTTCATTTGAGAAGTTTGTGGGTGTCTTCACTGAAAACCCTCAGGAGACTTCACTCCTCCACTAGGGATCACCTAGGGGTTTAAAAGGCTTGGTACATATGCTAAATGTATTCGTGCTCCCTATGAAAGTGGCATTTAATTTTTAGATTAGATTTAATGTAGCTTTGCTAAGGGACTAGCAAAGATTAGGTTTGGGGGTGTGTTAAGACCTGAAAAGTACCACTTTTCACCCCTTAACTTAACCTTTGATTAGACCCTTAGCCACCTAATAAGTTCTTGTTAAGTGTTTTGTGCAGGTAATAATCAGCAGTGAAATAAGGCCAAGAATCATGTTAAGGAGCCTGCCTGAGCACCAGATATCCCTCAGAAGAATAAACTCTGAATCCAAACCTGAAATGAGCCTCGCGCAGCTAACCCAAGCTTTAGAGGATTCAGGAGAAATATGCCTCGCGCAGTTCAATTGAGCTTCCCAAGGCTTTACAGCAACCTCTCGCACAGATGAATGACTGAAGAGCTTTAGAAACTCAAACTTATGCAGCTCTCGCGAAGCTCAAGAGTAGAACACATCGCTCAGTGTCGCACAGTTCAAAGCAGACCTCTCTCAATCTCGATTCGCTCAAAAGCAGTGAGAGAGAGCTTGAAGATTCCTCGCAGGTACATGCGATCAGCCGTGAGATGCAATTATCAGAAGAAGAACGCCTCGCATAGTTCTCGTGCCATTCAAGAAAGAAAACATCCTGGCGAAGGCAAAGCCAATCTCGCGAAGATCAAGTGAGACATAGAACCTCGCGCAGTTTCAAACTCAGAAGAGCCTTGCGAGGCAACTCGCGAAGTCCAAGTAAAGAGAAGTGCTCGCGAAGTTCTCGCGCTGCTGCCCAGCGAAGACCGATCGACCGCGCGACTGCTTGAATTTCAACCCCGCGACACTTGAGACTGTGTTTTCTATTCAACCTCGCGAAGCCCAATCCAGCGAGAGCTCAACTCTCTACCGCGCGACTGCCTGAAGAGCAAACCAAGGCAACCTCGCGACGGCTGAAGCTTCAGTGTCAAATCATCCTAGCGAAGAGCAAAGAGCTACCACGCGACAAGTCTGGGAAACTACAGCTACCTAGCGAGGCTCTGACCCTAAACCTCCATATCTTCAGTAGAGAACCTTCTGGGTATTTCCAACAATTAGGGCATGCACTCCCACGCTCAAATCTCCATGCACGTGCCCCGAGGCATCCAAGGATCATTATCAGGCCACATGGCATCGTTAAAATTAGGGTTTCCTAACCCTAATGCGCCGCCACCCCACTGCTATATAAACCCATACCTGAGCTTAGTTTAGGCATCTGGGAACCCATCTCAGATCGTTTTTCTTTTCTCTTTCTTTTTAGCAGTAAGTAGTTTCACGGGCAAGCAATAATGTTCACGGATTCAAGCTCAAGCATTCACGTTCATGTATTCATGTTCATGCACACATGCTACCATTCATGTTCAAGCATTCTTGTTCTGGCACACATTTAAGCATTCACGTTCAAGTGTTCACCGTCATGCATTCACGTTCAAGCATTCAAAGTCAAGCGTTCACCTTCAAGCATTCACGTTCAACCATTCACGTTCAACCATTCTTGTTCAAGCATTCACGTTCAAGAATTCAGATTTAAGCATTCTCGTTCAAGCATTCTTGTTCAAGCATTCACGTTGAACCATTTCATGTTCAGCCATCGATGGTCAAGCTTTCTAGTTCAAGCATTCAGGTTCAAGCATTCACATTGATTCACGTTCAAGAAATGACGTTCAAGCATTCACGTTCAAGCAATGACGTTCAAGCATTCACGTTCAACAACCTCGTTCAAGCATTCAAGTTCAAGCATTAATGTTCATGCACTCACATTCAAGCATTCTTGTTCAAGCATTCACTTTCGACCATTTCATGTTCAACCATGGATGTTCAAGCTTTCCAGTAGCATTCTTGTTTAAGCATTCACGTTGATTCACGTTCAAGCAATGAAGTTCAAGCATTCACGTTCAAGCAATGATGTTCTAGCATTCATGTTCAACAACGTCGTTCAAGCATTCAGGTTCAAGCATTAATATTCATGCCTTCACGTTCAAGCATTCTTGTTCAAGCATTCACTTTCAACCATTTCATGTTCAACCATGGATGTTCAAGCTTTCCAGTTCAAGCATTCACGTTGATTCACGTTCACTAATACTTGTGCCAAGGCAAAAATCCCCAGAAGTGTACTAGCGCATGTATTAGTTGCCATATAAATGGGTATTTTTGAGTAGCACATCTAATAGTTATTATTGACCTTTGTGTTAGACGATTGAATCTAGGGCTTGTTTCACCTCCCAAAGTCCCCGATTAGTGATTTTAGTGCCTCTGCCTAGGCTCCATAATTTCTGACACCTAATACACCCTCGCCGATCAAGAGAAGGTGATTTCTTTTTTACTTGTTCCGGGGGATCGAGTGGTTTGCATTGGTTTTTGTGCCTTCAATAGATCAAGGGGTTTCCCTTTTATTCTTCCAAAGTGCTTCGGAGCCTTTGCCGCGAGACCTATTTAGGGTACGAGAGCCACCCGAAAAGGAAATTCAAAAGGCCTCGAAATTCTTAATCTTTTTCACTTATAAAAATTTATAAATAAAAATAAAAAATCCTAAAATTAGAGTGCCAACATAACGGCATCATTATACCCTCCATCATCCCGTAGGGGAAGGAGGAAGCTTTACAGGCCCCACCCGTGGCACCCGTACCCTACCCGACAACAAGTCATGTCGTGGGCTATGGACCCGGCCTATGCCAATCCCGACTCATCCCCGACACATTTCCCGACTCACTCCCTTGCGGAGGAAATGTTCACATCTATCCCTCTCACCCAAGAACCCTTTACTGTTACTGGCCCATTCGGCGGTCCCATTTTTCCATCTACCACCTCCCAAAATATCCAAAGTCCAACCCCCCATTCCCTATTATTTTTCCAAGCCATGCCCTCATCCATGGCCATTCCCAACCCATCTCACCTTCCATCCACACCTGTTCAAAATCTGGCACAATCCTCCTCCTTAACCAATATATCCTATTTTTCATCTGCCCGACGCATACCCAATCCACTTGCATCTACCCATGCCGCATTCGATCCCCCATACATCCCTCCATCTGCCCAGGTCATGCCCATTTTTACCGAGGCCATGACCAGCTTTTCTCTCTCATCCTCCACATCTATGCCCCATACATCCTCCCCACACATGCCTAATCCATCCCCATTCACCAATACCCCACCCCATATCCCACCACTTACCCCGGTCATGCCCGATTTTACTGAGGCCATGCCATAATTTTCTCTCCTCATCCACCCAATCCATACCGCTCCAACCTTTAAATACATCATCTCCATTTGATCCCCCTTCCATGGCCATGATAGAGGAGATGGTCCAAGCCTACACTAGGTGGAAAGCCTCCCAAAACACTCCCTCTCATCCACACCACACATCCATGGATCCATCCCATACCCTTTTAAGCCTCCATGTCTCATTCCCCCATGACCCCCATCAATCACCCATCATCCACACCATCCAAACCCCCATTACACACATACCCTAAGGCCCAATGGCCCAAATCCCATCATCCATACCCATCAAGGGCCCATGGCCCAGACCCTGAGGCCCATGGCCCGAGACCCAAGTGGCCCACACCCTGAGGGCCCATGGCCCGGACCCTGAGCTCCATGGCCCAGACCCATTAAGGGCCCATGATCCATACCCATCAAGGCCCAGTGGGCAGACCTATCATGACCAAGGCTTTAGGAACAGTGGTGCTTATGCCGAAGCATTGGCCAGTACTAATCCTCCACCTATAGTTGCCCACCCGTTGATAGCCCAGAGTGAAGCCCAACCGACTACTGAGAGAACAGCCCCCATGTCTAAAGAGTCAGAGCAGTTGAAAGAACAACTTGACAAAATTCAGAAACAGTTATTGAAGATGGGTGGTGCTGAAATCCACGCCATGGACTTCTCGGATTTGTGTTTGTTTGTTGAGGTCCCCTTGCCTCCAAAATTTAAAATGCCGATTTTTGATAAGTATAACGGCACCGACAATCCTATCACACACCTCAAGTCTTATTGTGGGGATATGTGCTAGTATGGAGGGGACAAAAGACTATTAATAAAGGACATGTGCCAGTGGAGTTAGGAGGTTCTCGGAGCATAGAAATGAGAAGAGAGCAGGGGCTAATGTCCAGAACATTGCCAACGCCAGGCCCAATAATAATATAACCCCGTTCTAATTTAAGGCAGCCCAACCAGCTCCAGTTAGAACCGACCCGATGCAGAGAACAGGGAATGGACAGGGGATGCAGATGACTCCATAGCAGAGGAGAGCCTGCTACAATCGAGTTTTTACACCCCTAAGGCAATCATTAAATGAACATTTACCTTTGCTAATAGAAAAGGGACCAGTTACTGCCCTCCAACTACGACCTCCTCCAAATCCTATCCCGAAGAACTATGACCCCAACACTCACTGTAATTTTCATCAGGGTCTGGGTCACCCGATTGATCGTTGCTTCCCATTAAAGCACGTGATCCAAGATTTAATTGATGACAGGAAAATATTCCACCTGCATCTTCTCAAGTGAACCAGCATGCAAATATATATTAGGTCCCATTACCCCCGCACCCTATCGGAGGAGCAAGTCCAAGACCCACCATCGGGATGAGTCGGGTGACCCGAGGTAAAGAGAATAAGGTTTGACTCAATCCAAAGGGATTGACGTTTCGGCCTTGGTAAAATTACTGAAACTCGCCTAGATCTAATCATATATAGGGATTCGACCATGCTCAAAAGGATACTCAAGATCTCACCCTGTGATTAGGGCATCAAACCAAACAAAAAAATAAAAAGAGAAAAGAACAAGTGAGATCTTGAGTCTCCTTTTGAGCATGGTCGAAAAAAATAATCGGTGTGATGTCTAGCTTCCTTTCTTTTTTATAAAAATAGAAAAATAATAAAAACATAAGGAAAATATGTATACAAAAAAAATGTGTGTATCTGAATAGGGGTTTCTTATGCCCCTTTCTCTAAGTCTGATCTGTGCAAAAGATATATGCGGGAGGGAATCAATGGCCAAGCTCGCGCTTCAAGGCACGAATCTTCACTCAAAAACCATCCTCCTGGACATCCCGCTCGATCATCCAGTGACCATGAAGGCTCCTATACCACTTTCGGGATGTGTTGGTAGCACCAAGAGCAACATTTAAGGCTCCTTCCAAACTAAGGACCTCGCTCTCAGCTGTGTCAGCTCTGGTCTTTGCTACCTCTGCTCTTTCTCTTGTGCCAAAAGCTATTGCAGGACCCTCTTCTCATCGATCAACAACTCAATGCGAACTCGAAGCACTGTCTCCTTCTTCGGCTAGGGCCCTCCCACATCAATACTCTCTGCCTAATCCAAATGATCAGCAGTAGGCTACTGAGCTAATAGCCAAGTCTCTGAATCTCCCTGCTCCAAATCGCACATTAGTGTCGACTGCCAAAGAGCAATAATCCGATCCATGTCCCCAGAGGACCCCCTAGAAAAGATCAAATCACATAGAGGGGTTTTCACTTTGCCCTGTTGAGAGCAGTCGAAGTGACCCAACACTCGGAATGAGAAGTAGAAGCTGTTGCCAGTCAATCCTAGGAGGGTGATGCCCTCATGGTCTCTCTAGTGAGCTACTGGAAAGGTTTGATCCAACCAAGGGAGTCTCCATACTAGTTCTGCATCAGTCAGCCAAAGCTTCAACTCTGACGAATCTCCCTGTGGAATCATGTGACCCCTGCCCAGAAAGCATCGGACCACCTCACCTGGAATGACATAAAGGTGAGGCAGGGTCCCAAGATAGCTAAACGCTCTCCGAACTAGACCTGGAGTAGTAAAGGACATCCCCTGAGGCTCTCTACCTTACCCAGAGCGAATGCATCAAGGCACCAATATAGTTTAGCAAGGACCAGATGCATCACTGATCGACCCTCTTCCAACTTGATCAAAACGTCATAGAGAGCCAGAGAGAAGCTTTCTCCCCCAGTAAAGAAGAGGACTTCCGAGATGAGATTGAGAGCAAAGGCTTTCACATTGAAGAGATTCCTAACCGGCAATTTTTGAAGACTTTCATTACCAAAAAGTTCTTTGAGGAATTTGATCAAACACCTTGTGGGCCCCCGGATGAGACTTTTCTTATATTCAGATTTCTTTAAGCCCAGGGAGAGGTAAACAGGCTTAGCATAGTTTTGGCATGACTCTTGCAAGGCCTTTGTGGAGCTTCAAGCCTGACAGATTGGACAACTCTTCAAGAGTAGGAGATAGTTCCCGCTTTCCAAAATGAAATACATGGGCATTTGCATCCCTAAATAAGATTGCCGCATGAAGTGGGTCCCATCGTGGAGGAACCTCAAGAAAGAAGGAAAGACGGTATAGTCCAAGCTGCTCTAGATCGACAAGCTTGTCTCATTCTGGCTTCCCAGCCAACTTTTTAGAAAATTAGGTCCCAAGCCCAAAGAAGGGAGTAAAATGGTTTCGGGCCCTCCATGTAAGAGAGGGTTGGAAAGCCGGGTCCATGACATACAGAGATTTTTCAAGAATATAAAATTCAATGTATGACGATGGACCCACCTTTGGGACAGCAAGGAGAGAAAGAAACAACAAAAAATGCCAAGTCAAAGAGAAAAGCGAAAATGAGCTCTCTCGAGCTTATAAGTGCTCGCTACCCCCAGTTTGCACCTGGCGCATGTAATACATGTGCTAGACCAACCTGGCCCTTTTTCATGCAAAATTGAAGCTTTTGAGGGGGAGTTTTTGTGTTTGCTCCCTCTAGCCAACTTACCTACTATTTCTTGCCTTGATTACTTTGAGAGACATAAAAACTGAAAATGCACCTAACATACAAATGGTTCTTTGTGCAGAAAAAAAATCCACACCAAGGCATGCGAACTTAAGGGCCAATTTATAAACAATCATCAAACCATCCTGCAAGCAGTTAAATACAATACAAGGGAAACAAAGCATGCATTGAAAAGGGAAAGGGCACTAAGGCTCTTCAAACTAAGAATCAGCTCTCAAGGTATGTGAATCTAGTCTTTGCTACCTGCTGCTCTAAATTCTCATGTGCCAAAAGCTCTTGCAGGACCCTCTTCTCATCGATCAACAACTCAGCATCTGAACTCAACCGTCTCCTTCTTGCCGTTCAAGCTCCACATCAATACTCTCTCTCATCAGCATTGACGTGCTGCAGCTAATAGCCAAGTCTCAATCTCCATGCTCAAATGCCCTCATTAAGTGCATTGAGACTAACGTGTCTCCCAAAGAGCAACAATCCGATCCATGTCCCCAGAGGACCTCCTAGAAAAGATCAAATCATGACGTTTGGTTTTCACTTGCACACCATTGATGCAGTCAAGCTGACCCAACACCGAATGGGAACCATTTAGCTGCCGAGTCAATCCTATGAGGGTGATGCCTCCTTGGTCTCTCCGAGAAACTCTTTTAGGTATTTATGCATTCAAGCAAGGGTGCATTCCATACGCAGTTACCATTTCGACAAAGCTTGAAGCTTTCTTTCAATCTCTGTTCAAGCGGAATCATGTGACTCTTGCCCGAAGCATCGGACTACCGCCAGCAAGCACGAAGTGAGGCATGGGTCCCAAGATAGCTAGGCGCTCTCCTGCTCCATGTAGTAAGACATCCCCTTCAGGGCTCTCTACCTTACCAGGCCAGAATGCATCAAGGCACCAATATAGTTTAGCAAGGACCGGATCATCCGTCGTATTCTTCAAACATTGATCAAAGCCTTTATGCCTTGACCCGAAGCTTTTATCTCCTAAAGAGAACTTAGATATGAGACCAAGGCTCTTCACATTGAAGAGATTCCTAGCCGTAATTTGACTTTCATCATCGAAAAGTTCTTCTGAAGAGGTTTTCTGATGAACACCTTGTGAGGCCCCGATGAGACTTTTCCCATGTTCAGATTTCTTTAAGCCAGGGAGAATGCTTAACCTTAACATAGTTTTGGCATGACTCTTGCAAGGCCTTTGTGGAGCTTCAAGCCTGACAGATTGGACAACTCTTCAAGAGTAGGAGATAGTTCCCGCTTTCCAAAACGAAATACATGGGCATTTGCATTCCAAAATAAGATCGCCGCATGAAGTGGGTCCCACCGTGGAGGAACCTCAAGAAAGAAGGAAAGACAAGCTCGTCTCATTCTGGCTCCCAAGCCCAAAGAAGGGAGTAAAATGGTTCCTGGCCCTCCATGTAAGAGAGGGTTGGAAAGTCAGGTCCATGGCATACAGAGATTTTTCAAGAATATAAAATTCAATGTATGACGATGGACCCACCTTTGGGACAGCAAGGAGAGAAGAAAACAGCAATGAAAAGCAGTCTGCGAAATGGGCTCTCTCGAGCTTATAGTCTTCAGGTACCCCGTGCGTTCAAGCATTCAAATGCTAGACCAACTAGCCCTTTCATGTTACAAATTGAAGCTTTTGAGGGAGTTTTTGTGTTTGCTCCAACTAAGCATTCTTGCTATTTCTTGCCTTGATTACTTTGAGAGACATAAAAACTGAAAATGCACCTAACATACAAATGGTTCTTTGTGCAGAAAAAAAATCCACACCAAGGCATGCGAACTTAAGGGCCAATTTATAAACAATCATCAAACCATCCTGCAAGCAGTTAAATATAATACAAGGGAAACAAAGCATGCATTGAAAAGGGAAAGGGCACTAAACATTTCCCAAGAAGAAGATCATCTGAAAAGTGCCATAATTATTTGTTATAAATTGTTTCAATCCCAAAATATCATCCCAAAGTGTTTGAAATTTTCAGAATACAGAAACTAAGCCTAGTCCTTGCTGGCACCCTTTGATTTCTTTCACCGACATAAGGAGCTTTGAAAGGTCCGCATATCTCCTACTCGGGACCACGCCTGTGAAAGCCGGCTAAGTAGAGAGCGCGATTCCTTGTCACATGCACGCTGCAAGTCATAGCCAAGGTCACAAATCAGGATCAATTGAAAGACAAAGATGGTAAAGTAGTGAGGAAAACAAGTCAGGAGAATACTCACCACCTCCACATCCCAGAGATCAGTGATGTTGCGATAGTACGCAGGATGGTCCATGGCCGATTCAAAGTTCTACATTCAAAAAGGGGAAAGGATGTTAGTTCTACATTTAAGTGTGTTACTATCTCTCAAGCATTCACATTCAAGCATTCACATCCAAGCAATCACGTTCAAGCATTCTTGTTCAAGCGTGTCACTATCTATCATGCATCCATGTTCAAGCATTCACGTTCAAGCCCTCATGTTCAAGTATTCACGTTCAAGCATTAATGCTCAAGGTTTAATGTTCAAGCATTCTTGTTCAACTAATGACATTCAAGCATTCACGTATAAGCATTCAACTTCAAGCATTCACGTTCAAGTGCATTCACGTTCAACCATCCATGTTGAAGCATTTACATTCCGTTCACTATCCATCAAAAACAATAAAAATGCCTTTCTTTTACTTTCAAAATCAAAAAAAAAAAAAATGCCTTTCTTTTGCTTTCAAAAACAAAAAAAAATGTCTTTCCTTTACTATCAAAAATAAAATTAAAAAAACTAAAAAAAATTCCTTTCCTTATCTTTAAAAAATCAAAAATACAAAAATCCCTTTCTTTTATGTACAAAAATAAGACACAAAAATCTCTACTTTCTTTTAAGTTCAAAAATAAACCAAAATACAAACAAAAATTTCCCTTTTTATGTGCACAAATAAAAATACAAAAAATAGATATATGTCCTAATCAAATTTATAAAATAATAAAAATAGGGCATCATTCGAGCAATATCATTAAACTCATCACCAATAGGCATGCTTACAAGAAGAATAAATCATTTATCATCTAAAAATGCAAGATCATGATCACATTTACAAGAAAAATCAAGAAAAATCAAATCAAATGGGTGTTAATTGGTTACTTTTGAAGAAAAATGGGTCTTTGATCTAGCGTGGAGCGGGCGATTAATCGGTGCAAGCAAATACCGACAATGAAGCACGCTTAGAGGCAATATAAAGGAACCCTAGGAAGAGGTCTATTTTTCGATTTTCGAAGAGGGAAGAAGAAAATTTTGAAAACCAACCCCTTTTGCCCGAACTCAGGCCTCTTTAAAATGCCCCCCAGCCAGGCTTGGCACATGTAATACATGCGCCAAGAACATTTTGGCCCCCCAGTTGGCTTGGCACAACTAATAGTTACACCAGGTCACTTTTTGGCTGGGTTGTGGCCTACTGTGGGTCACGCACACATAGCCTAGCCCTTTTTTATTTATTTTGTATCTCCAACAGATGCACATGCTCCCCAATGACATCAACTCTCATTTAACTTGCCTAGGAAGCTGTGCTAGAAAAAATGGATCGAGATCGATGAGCATGCTCAAAGAATCCCGATCATACATAGAAAAATCTAAAAAAATCACATTTTAATGATAGCTTAAAAATCCAAAAACAATCACATAAAATGATAGCTTAAAAATCCAAAAAATTACATAAAATGATAGCTTAAAATCTAAAAAATCACAAAATGATAGCTTGAAAATCCAAAAAAAATCACAGAAAATGATAACATAAAAAGTCAAAATTTCTCATATAAAATAATAAAAAATATGTGTTTTGAAAAGGTGGCAGTACTCCCAAAAAGCATTGCAACATTTATTCACTCTGCTTGGGTAGTCGTGCTAAATAAACTTCAGGATTAATGAGTGCACCCAAGGACCTCAAACCCCGCTTCAAGCAGAGGCACTCATGACCAGTCAGATGGGGTGGTCAATGTCTCATATGATTAGACACAAACTGTGGAACCTTGCATATTTTCTCTTTGTGCCTATCTTTAAGTATAAGTCGATCACCCCTCTTACTTACGAAGCTACTATATTCAAAATGAATCTCAAACTTCAATCACCTTTAAATCATCTCGAGAAGTAAATATTTTTCTCGACTAACGGGCTTTCGTAACTTGAGAAGCAGATGTTTCTCCCAGCTAGTGGGCTTTCATAACTCGTTCCTCCTCGGTTATGCCCAGTAATGTCATTAAACACTTAGGGACCAATTACCTTTAGAACAGACATTTTTCTCGACATACAGGGCTTTTGTTTTCTCCCTATGTCACCCATATGATGTTTGAAGTTCATTCTGAATGCAGCGGCCCGGTCAGTAATTTCCTTGGGCCTCTTCAGATGCCTCTTTTCGTTGGTATTCGATCATTCGTGATTTGATACCAAAGAGGGGCGTTTGTAGACACCCAAATTTGGCCCACGGCCCGATCGAATATATTTCAAGAGAGGCGCACTTTCAAACTTTTAATGACATATATGGAGCCCTTAGGAACCTTCCCAAAACCTTAGGAGCCATCCCAAACCCTTAGGAATCACCCTAGATCCCTTAGGAACCTTTTTGAAATCTTAGAAACCCTTCCTGACCCTTAGAAACCATTCCGAACCTAAACCTAGCTTTTCCGAGCAATAGATAAAGAGTGGTGTATTGGGACTAACTGGGACCTTCTACTATCATCAAATCACACACCATTGAAAAATAGAAGTCCTCAACTTCCAACAAGCCAAGAATCACCCCAATTGGGGCTATACGCGAGAAGATATCGCATTTTGAAGGTCAAGGGCAAAATAGGTTTTTGAGGGGGATCCCCCTAGGGTTTTGGAGCATCTATTAGATGCGCCAAGCCATTTCTCCCCAGAAATGGCTTGGCGCAACTAATAGTTGTGCCAACCTATAGGTGGGTCCCACCTCGGGTAGTCAACTTCCCAAAACCTTGTGGAACACTATTTTACTGTTCCTAAGCCTGGCGTACCTATTTGTTATGTCAGGCTTATGAACAGTGACTGTGGATTTTTGCCTCAAAATTCGAGATTGGGCTTATTGACCATCTTGATCTTTGGGGTGTGTTTTACTTATTCTGTTGCACCCATTCTCTATCTATTTTCAACCCTTTAAGTGATTTAAAGCTCTAACCTATCATCCACCATTGGAGTTAACTTTTACATATTTTAAGGCTCTAAAAATCCTAGGAAACCTTAGATGGCTAGATTACCTAATTTGTAATCTAGTTTAGCCTTTAAATACCCTCCTAACCTAACCTCTCATTTCCCTGTAAATAGAGAGGTAACCCCCTCTTTAGAGAGGCTTGAAAATTTTCTCAAAATAGAGATTAAGAAACCTCTCTCTCTCTCTCTCTCTCTCTCTCCTCTAGTGCACTTTTTCATACAAATTCTAGAATTCATAAACCTTCTTCCAAGCCTTACCTTTCATCCAAAACCTCTAGGTTAAGTATGTGCTACCCCCTAGACTTCCCTCTCTACCTCTTAGCTATCCATCCTAGGAGTTAGAATCATATTTCAAACCATTCAAGCCATCAAAAGCTCACCAAAGCAAGCCTACACAAGACTCCACAGTAGTGCAATAAGGGCCCGAGAGCTTCGGCTCTCCCCACTATTTCTCCACCTTATCAGTTCTTCCTCCATCCTCTCATTTGTGTCGTTACGCTGCAAAATTTTTTGTAGGAACGGAGGAATGCAAATAGGATATAAATATCCCTTAGGCAAGAGGAGGAGTTTTATGCTTATTTTATTTTATTTTTATTTGGGCCAAAAGTAGAGACCACATTAAGCGGATTGATAGAGTGCCTAACACCTTCCCAATCGATAATTGAAGTCCCTACCCAAGAGCCTTTGGCGTAGTCTGAATTCAAAGTCAATCTTTGGCACCACGGTGCTCTTTAAATTTGATTTGGGTTTCTTGGGACACTAAAAGCTTCGAGTGGCGACTCTTTAATCTTTACGAGTGCGCATCGTCCCGATGGGTTTGATAAAAATCTACGGTTGCACACACGTTCGTGGAATCTCATTCAAGCATTCATGTTCAAGTATTCACGTTCAAGCATTAATGTTTTGGTACATGTTTAAGCATTCACGTTCAAGTGTTCACCTTCAAGCATTCACGTTCAATCATTCCTGTCCAAACATTCACTTTTAAGCATTCAAGTTTAAGCATTTAGGTTCAAGCATTAAAGTTCAAGTATTCACCTTCAAGCATTCACATTCAAGCAATCGTTAAAGCATTCACGTTCAACAATGACGTTCAAGCATTCACATGCAAGCATTAATATTCACGCATTCACGTTCAAGCATTCACGTTCAAGCATTCATGTTCTAGCATTCACGTTCATGTATTCATGTTCATGCACCCATTCTTCCATTCATGTTCAAGCATTCTTGTTCTAGTAGACATTTAAGCATTCACATTCAAGTGTTCACCTTTATGCATTCACATTCAAGCATTCACGATCAAGTGTTCATCTTCAAGCATTCGCATTCAACCATTCACGTTCAACCATTCTTGTTCAAGCATTCACGTTCAAGCGTGTCATTATCTAAGAAGCATTCACGTTCAAGGATTCTCATTCAAGCATTCACATTTAAGCATTCACGTTCAAGCATTCTTGTTCAAGCATTCACGTTCAACCATTTCATGTTTAACCATCGATGTTCAAGCTTTCCAGTTCAAGCATTCACATTGATTCACATTCAAGCAATGAAGTTCAAGAATTGTTCAAGCAATGACATTCAAGCATTCACGTTCAACAATGTCGTTCAAGCATTCATGTTCAAGCATTCATGTACAGGCATTCACATTCAACCATTCATGTTCAAGCATTCACGTTCAAGCATTCACCTTCAAGCATTCACATTCATGCATTCACGTTCAACCATTCACTTTCATGCATTCACGTTCGAGCATTCACGTTAAAGTGTGTCACTATCTATGTTCACGTTCAAGCATTCTCATTCAAGCATTCACGTTCAAACATTCATGTTCAAGCATTCACGTTGAAGCATTCAACTTCTAACATTCACGTTCAAGCATTCACTTTCAAGCATTCACGTTCGAGCATTCACGTTAAAGTGTGTCACTATCTATATTCACGTTCATGCATTCATGTTCTAGCATTCACGTTCAAGCATTCTCATTCAAGCATTAACGCTCAAACATTCATGTTCAAGCTTTCACGTTCAAGCATTCCAGTTCAAGCATTCATGTTCAAGCATTCACATGCAAGCATTTTAGTCGAAATATTCACGTTCAAGCATTTTGCTCAAGCATTCATCTTCAAGACTTCACTTTCAACCATTCACATTCAATCATTCATGTTCAAGCATTCACATTCGGGCATTCAAGATCATTCACGGTAGAGCATTCACAATCGAGCATTCACCTTCAAGCGTGTCACTATCTATCAAGCAATCATGTTCAGGCATTCATGTTCTAGCATTCACGTTCAAGCAATCTCGTTCAAACATTCACGTTCAAACATTCATGTTCAAGCCTTCATGTTCAAGCATTCACGTTCAAGCGTGTTACTATCTCTCAATCATTCGCGTTCAAGCGCTCTTGTTCAAGCATTCATCTTCAAGTTTATTCACATTCAAGCATTCACATTCAAGAATTTACGTTCAACCATTCACTTACAAGAATTCAAGTTCTCGCACTCAGGTTGAAGCATTCATGTTCAACCATTTGCATTACAGCTTTCATGTTTTAAGTATTCATTTTTAAACATTCACGGTCAGCATTCTTGTTCAAGCATTCACGTTCAAGCATTCATTTTCAAGCAATGACATTCAAGCATTCACGTTCAACAATGTCGTTCAAGCATTCACATTGAAGCATTAATGCTCATGCATTCATGTTCAATCATTCATTTTCAAGCATTCACGTTCAAGCATTCATGTTCAACCATTCATGTTCTTGTATTCATGTTCATGGACACATTCAACCATTCATGTTCAAGCATTCTTGTTCAAGTATTCATGTTGAAGCATTCATGTTTTGGCACACGTTTAAGCATTCAGGTTCAAGGATTCACAGTCAAGCGTTCACCTTCAAGCATTCACGTTCAACCATTCGCGTTCAACCATTCATGTTCAAGCATTCACATTCAACCGTGTCACTATCTAAGTAGCATTCATGTTTAAGGAATCTTGTTCAAGCATTCATGTTCAAGCATTCACATTTAAGCATTCATGTTCAACCATTTCATGTTCAAGCATGCACATTCGGGCTTTCCAGTTCAAGTATTCTTTTTCAAGCATTCACATACAAGAATTCAGGTTCAAGCATTCACGTTCCAGAATTCATGTTCAAGCATTCACGTTCAAGGATCTCGTTCAACCATTCATGTTCTAGCATCAATATTTAAGCATTCACATTCAAGCATTCATGTTCAAGCACTTCATGTTCATGCATGCACGTTCAAGCTTTCCAGTACAAGCATTCATGTTCAAGCCTTTACGTTCAAGCATTCAGGTTCAAGAATTCACGTTCAAGCATCCTAGTTCAACCAGTCATGTGCAAGCATTCCTGTTCAAGCATCCACATTCAAGCATTCATGTTCAAGCAATAACGTTTAAGCATTCACATTCATGCGTTCAAGTTCAAGCGATCATGTTCAAGCATCCACATTCAAGCATTCATGTTCAAGCATTCACGTTCATTATTTCATGTTCATGCACACATTCAACCATTCATGTTCAAGCATTCACGTTCAAGCATTCACGTTCGAGCATACACGTTCAAGCATTCATGTTCTAGCATTCACGTTCAAGCATTATCGTTCAAGCATTCAGGTTCAAGCATTCAAGTTCAAGCATTCACATTCAAGCATTCCAGATCAAGCATTAATGTTCAAGCATTCACGTGCAAGCATTTTGGTTGAAACATTCACGTTCAAGCATTTTGTTCAAGCATTCATGTTCAAGCATTCACTTTCAAGCATTCACGTTCAAGCATTCATGTTCAAGCATTCACGTTCAGGCATTCATGATCATTCACGTTCAAGCGTGTCACTATCTATCAAGCATTCATGTTCAGGCATTCATGTTCTAGCATTCACGTTCAAGCATTCTAGGTCAAGCATTCACATTCAAACATTCACGTTCAAGCGTATTACTATCTCTCAATCATTCACGTTCAAGCGTTCTCATTCAAGCGTTCATGTTCAAACATTCACATTCAACCATTCACTTTTAGGCATTCAGGTTTTAGCTCTCAGGCTGAAGCATTCATGTGCAACCATTCGCATTACAGCTTTCACTTTCATGCATTCATTTTTGTTCAAGTTCAAGCATTCTCGTTCAAGCATTTAGGTTCAAGCATTCACGTTCAAGCAATGATGTTCAAGCATTCACGTTCAACAATGTCGTTCAAGCATTCACATTCCAGCCTTAATGTTCATGCATTCACGCTCAATCATTCATGTTCAACCATTCATGTTCAAACATTCACGTTCAACCATTTCATGTTGAAGCATGTACATTCGGGCTTACCAGCTCAAGCATTCTTTTTCAAGCATTCAAGTTCAAGCATCCACGTGCAAGAATTTACGTTCAAGCATTCACGTTCCAAAATTCATGTTCAAGCATTCATATTCAAGGATTCGTGTTCAACCATTCATGTTCTAGCATTCACGTTCAATCATTCATGTTCAGGCATTGTCGTTCATGCATTTCATGTTCATGCATGCACGTTCAAGCTTTCCAATACCAGCATTCTGGTTCAAGCATTCAGGTTCAAGAATTCACGTTGAAGTATTCCAGTTTAACCAGTCTTGTGCAAGCATTCTTGTTCAAGCATCCATGTTCAAGCATTCATGTTCAAGCAATAACGTTTAAGCATTCTCATTCATGCGTTCAAGTTCAAGAGTTCATGTTCAAGCATCCATGTCCAAGCATTCATATTCAAGCATTCACGTTCATGATTTCATGTTCATGCACACATTCAACCATTCATGTTCAAGCATTCACGTTCAACCGTTCCCCTTCAAGCATTCAGGTACAAGCATTCACGTTCAACTATTCATGCTCAAGCATTCACTTTCAAGCATGTCACTATCTATATTCACGTTCAAGCATTCATGTCCTAGCATTCATGTTCAAGCATTCTCGTTCAAACATTCATGTTCAAACATTCACCTTCAAGCAGTCAGGTTCTAAGATTCACGTTGAAGCATTCACGTTCAAGCATTCCAATTCAAGCATTCATGTTCAAGCATTCACGAGCAAGCATTTTGGTTGAAACATTCATGTTCAAGCATTTTGTTCAAGCATTCATGTTCAAGCCTTCACTTTCAAGAATTCATGTTCAAGCATTCACGTTCAGGCATTCATGATCAAGCATTCACCTTCAAGCGTGTCACTATCTATCATATTTAAGCATTCACATTCATGCATTAAAGTTCTAGCATTCAGGTTAATGAATTTAGGTTCAAGCATTCAGGTTCAAACATTCACATTCAAGCATTCATGTTAAAGCATTCACGCTCATGCGTGTCACTATCTATTCCGCATTCATGTTCAAGCATTCCTGTTCAAATATTCATGTTCAAGCATTCATGTTCAAGCATTCACGTTCAACCATTCATGTTCAAGCAATGAAGTTCAAGCATTCACGTTCAAGCAATGACGTTCAAGCATTCAAGTTCAACAATGACATTCAAGCATTAATGTTCATGCATTCCCGTTCAAGCATTCACGTTCAAGCATTCTTGTTCAAGCATTCATGTTAAAGCATTAATGTTCAAGCATTCACGTTCATGCATATCACTATCTTTCCTGCATTCACGTTCAAGCATTCACGTTCAACAATTCATGTTCAAGCATTCACGTTCAAGGATTCATGTTCAAGCAATGAAGTTCAAGCATTCATGTTCAAGCAATGATGTTCAAGCATTAATGTTCAAAAATGAATTTCAAGCATTCACATTCAACCAAAGGCTCTCAAGCATTTACGTTCAACAATGACGTTCAAGCATTCATGTTCAAGCAATGACGTTCAAGAATTCACGTTCAAGCATTCAGGTTCAAAGCATTCATGTTCAAGAATTCCTTTTCAAGCGTTCATGTTCAAGTATTCTTGTTCAAGCATTCACATTCATGCATTCTCGTTCAAGCATTCACGTTCAAGCATTCATGTTCAAGCATTCACTTTCCAGCATTCATGTTCAAGCATTAATGTTCAGCGTTCAAGTTCAAGCATTCGTGTTCAAGTATTCACGTTCTAGCATTCATGCTCAAACATTTACGTTCAAACTTGTTACTGTCTCTCAAGCATTAACTTTCGAGTATTCATGTCCAAGCAATCACATTCAAGCATTCATGTTTAAGCATTAACATTCAAGCATTCAGGCTCAAGCATTCAGGTACAAGCATTCATTTTTAAACATTCACGTTCAAGCATTCCGGTTAAAGCAATGACGTTCAAGCATTCACTTTCATGCATTCATGTTCAAGAATTTAGGTTCTAGCATTCATGTTCCAGTATTCACGTTCAAGCATTCACTTTCAAACATTCACGTTCAAACATTCACGTTCAAGCATTCACGTTCAACCATTCATGTTCTAGCATTCACATTTAAGCATTCATGTTCAATCATTCATGTTCAGGCATTCTCGTCCATGCATTTCATGTTCATGCATATACGTTCAAGCTTTTCAGTACCGGCATTCAGATTCAAGAATTCACGTTGAAGTATTCCAGTTCAACCAGTCTTGTGCAAGCATTCCTGTTCAAGCATCCACGTTCAAGCACTCATGTTCAAGCAATAACGTTTAAGCATTCTCATTCATGCGTTCAAGTTCAAGCGTCATGTTCAAGCATCCATGTTCAAGCATTCATGTTCAAGCATTCACGTTCATGATTTCATGTTCATGCACACATTCAACCATTCATGTTCAAGCATTCACGTTCAACCATTCCCCTTCAAGCATTCAGGTACAAGCATTCACGTTCAACCATTCATGCTCAAGCATTCACTTTCAAGCATTCACATTTGAGTATTCACGTTCAAGCATGTCACTATCTATATTCACGTTCAAGCATTCATGTTCTATCATTCACGTTCAAGCATTCTCGTTCAAGCATTTACGTTCAAACATTCACCTTCAAGCAGTCAAGTTTAAGCATTCAGGTTCTAACATTCACGTTGAAGCATTCACGTTGAAGCATTC
The DNA here is from genome assembly GCA_021018995.1 of Chloranthus sessilifolius. Taxonomy (NCBI): domain Eukaryota; kingdom Viridiplantae; phylum Streptophyta; class Magnoliopsida; order Chloranthales; family Chloranthaceae; genus Chloranthus; species Chloranthus sessilifolius. The sequence goes on along the minus strand of CM037598.1, from coordinate 68,466,672 downwards.
CAGTTCAAGCATTCATATTCAAGCATTCTTGTTCAACATTCACGAGCAAACATTTTGGTTGAAACATTCCTGTTCAAGCATTTTGTTCAAGCATTCATGTTCATGCCTTCACTTTCAAGCATTCACGTTCAAGCATTCATGTTTAAGCATTCACGTTCAGGCATTCATGATCAAGCATTCACCTTCAAGTGTGTCACTATCTATCATGTTCAAGCTTTCATGTTCAATCATTAAGGTTTAAGCATTCACGTTCAAGCATTCATGTTCATGCCTTCACTTTCAAGCATTCACGTTCAAGCATTCATGTTTAAGCATTCACGTTTAGGCATTCATGATCAAGCATTCACCTTCAAGCGTGTCACTATCTATCATGTTCAAGCTTTCATGTTCAATCATTAAGGTTTAAGCATTCACGTTCAAGCATTCATGTTTATGCATTAAAGTTCTAGCATTCACGTTAAAGCATTCAGGTTGAAGCATTCACGTTCAAGCATTCACATTCAAGCATTCATGTTAAAGCATTAATGTTCAAGCATTCACGTTTATGCGTGTCACTATCTATTCCGCATTCATGTTCAAGCATTCACGTTCAACCAATCATGTTCAAGCAGTGAAGTTCAAGCATTCACGTTCAAGCAATGACTTTCAAGCATTCAAGTTCAACAATGACATTCAAGCATTAATGTTCATGCATTCCCGTTCAAGCATTCACGTTCAAGCATTCTTGTTCAAGCATTCATGTTAAAGCATTCATGTTCAAGCATTCACGTTCAAGGATTCATGTTCAAGCATTCACGTTCAAACAATGACGTTCAAGCATTCACATTCAACAATGAAGTTCAAGCATTCACATTCAACCAAAGGCTCTCAAGCATTTACGTTCAACAAACAATTACGTTCAAGCATTCATGTTTAAGCAATGGCATTTAAGAATTCATGTTCAAGCATTCACGTTCAAGAATTCCTTTTCAAGTGTTCATGTTCAAGTATTCTTGTTCAAGCATTCACATTCATGCATTCTCGTTCAAGCATTCACTTTGAAGCATTCACGTTCAAGCATTCACTTTCCAGCATTCATGTTCAAGCATTAACATTCAAACGTTCAAGTTCAAGCATTCGTGTTTAAGCATTAACGTTCTAGCATTCATGCTCAAACATTTACGTTCAAACTTGTTACTGTCTCTCAAGCATTCACTTTCAAGCATTCACATCCACGCAATCACGTTCAAGCATTCAGGCTCAAGCATTCAGGTACAAGCATTCATTTTCAAACATTCACGTTCAAGCATTTCGGTCAAAGCAATGACGTTCAAGCATTCACGTTCAAGCTTTCTAGTACAAGCATTCATGTTGATGCATTCATGTTCAGGCATTCAGGTTCAAGTATTCATGTTGAAGAATTCTAGTTCAACCAGTCATGTGCAAGCATTCTTGTTTAAGCATTCATGTTGAAGCATTCACATTCAGGCATTCAGGTTCAAGTATTCATGTTGAAGCATTCTTGTTCAACTAATCATGTGCAAGCATTCTTGTTCAAGCATTCACGTTCAAGCATACATGTTCAAGCAAAAACATTGAAGTATTCACATTCAAGCGTTCTAGTTCAAGCGGTCATGTTCCAACATTTACGTACAAGGATTCACATTTTACATTCATGTTCAACCATTCATGTTCAAGCATTGACGTTCATGCGTTCACCTTCGAGAATTCATGTTCAAGTGTGTCATTATCAATCAAGTATTTTCATTCAAGCATTCAAGTTCTAGCATTCACGTTCAAGCATTCATGTTCAAGCATTCACGTTCAAGCATTAATGTTCTGGTACACATTCAAGCATTCACATTCAAGCGTTCACCTTCAAGCATTCACGTTCAAGCAGTCCTATTCAAACATTCACTATTATGCACTAAAGTTCAAGCATGCACGTTCAAGCTTTCCTGTTCAAGCATTCACGTTCAACCAATGACGTTCAAGCATTCAGGTTCAAGCAGTCTAGTTGAAGAGTTCATGTTCAAGCATTCTTGTTCAAACATTCACGTTCAAGCGTTCTGGTTCAAGCATTCACTTTCTGGCATTCACGTTCAAACATTCACTTTCAAGCATTCTAGTTCAAGCAGTAACATTCAGGCATTCACGTTTAAGCATTCACGTTCAAGCATTAATGTTCAAGCACTCAAGTTCAAGAGTTCATGTTCAAGCATTCATGTTCTAGCATTCTTGCTCGAGCATTTACATTCAAGCGTGTTACTATCTCTCAAGCATTCACTTTCAAGCATTCACGTTCAAGCAATCACGTTCAAGCATTAACGTTCAAGCATTCAGGCTCAAGCATTCATTTTCAAACATTCACGTTCGTGCATTCCTGTTCAAGCATTCTTGTTAAAGCAATGGCATTCAAGCATTCTTGTTAAAGCAATGACATTCAAGCATTCATGTTCTGGCACACATTCCAACATTCATGTTCAAACATTCACGTTCAAGTGTTCACATTCAAGCATTCACGTTCAACCTTTGATGTTCAAGCATTCATGTTCAAGCGTGTCACTATCTATCAAGCATTCACGTTCAAACGTTCAAGTTCAAGTTTAAGCATTCACGTTAATGCTTGAATGTGTCACTATCTATCAAGCGTTCAAGTTCAAGCATTCACGTTCAAGGAATCTTGTTCAAGCATCCATACTTAAGCAGTCACATTCAAGAGTTCAAGTTCATGCCTTCATGTTCAAGCATTCACGTTCATGCATTCCAGTTTAAGCATTCATGTTCAAGCATTCACGTTCATGCATACCAGTTCCAACATTCGTGCTCAAACATTCACTTTTAAGCATTCAAATTCATGCATTCACGTTTTCTTTCGGGAGATTGGAACATGGTCAGATATTCAAAAGAGAAGGTAGGGGGAACCCCATTCCTAGCAGGCTTTTCGATGAGTTCAACACCTTCATTGATTCTTGTAGCCTTAACGACATCTAAGCTGCTGGTCACTCCCTCACTTGGAATAACAAACGCTCCATTAGCACCAGTCGGATTGCAGCCAAGCTTGATTGGGCCCTTGTCAGTCCCCTTTGGACTCAACATTTTGCTTCCTCCAATGCTATCTTCCAACTGGCTGGCTTGTCTAATCATAGTCTAATCGTCATCCATCTCTGCAAGGCCATTGATTATGGCCCAAAACCATTCAAGTTCTTCTCTATGTGGACCTCTCATAAGTCTTTCAATGACCTTATTCGGGATTGCTGGAATATCAAAGTTAAAGGGAACCCTTTGCTTCAACTTGCCCAAAAACTAAAGCACACCAAATCTGTTCTTAAGGAGTGGAATAAAACTGTCTTTGGTTCCATTCATGAGGCTAAAAAATCTGCTGAAGCCCACCTTAACCAGATCCTTCGGATAACATCCTTATTAATGCTGAAAAGGAGGCTTCCTCTAAGCTTCGTCGCATCCTCCTTGATGAAGAATCCTTTGCCCGTGAAATCTAGAGCCTTATGGAAAAAGCTCGGAGACTCCAACACCAAGTACTTCTATTCCGAAGTTTCGGTAAGGCAGCACATTAATACTATCAGTAGCGTAACCCTTCCGGACAGCCCCATGTCATTGCGACTGAAGCTATGAATTATTTCAAAAAGCTGCTCAATAGAACTGATGATCCTTTCGATGCTACTAATGCTGGAATTACTTTCAGTAATCGGCTTTCTAAAGTGGATCAGGGAGTCCTTTCCAAGTTGGTCATCCCTTCTGAAATAAAAGCTGCTGCTTTTGCTCTTCATTCTAATAAAGCCCCGGGCTCGGATGGCTTCACTGGTGCTTTCTTCCAAAAAGGTTGGGGTATCGTTGGTGATGATGTTGTAAGTGCCATCACTCATTTCTTTAATACCAACCGTATGCTCCGATCAATCAACAACACATTCATTGCTACGGTTTCTAAGAGTGAGACTGCTACAAAGTTTGATCAATTCCGGCTAATATCCCTCTGCAATTTCTTCTACAAAATCATTTCCAAGATTCTTGCCACTAGAATCCAGCCTCTCATGCCAAAAATTATTAATCACGCCCAATCTGCTTTCATCAAAGGAAGACACATTCATGACAATGTCCTCCTTTGCCAGGCCCTTATGCATGAATTTCACAAAGTTAAAGGGAAGCCTCGGATGACAATCAAAATTGATTTCAAAAAAGCATTTGACTCAATTCGATGGGATTATCTCATTCATTGCCTATGCCATCTTGGATTCCCGACTATATTCATTGAGTGGATCATTGAGTGCATCGCCAGCCCAACATTTTCTGTTCTAGTTAATGGCAGTCCTAAAGGTCACTTCAGCAGCTCTTGTGGCTTAATACAAGGGGATCCTGTCTCCTCCATTCTTTTCGCCATTGGTCTTGAAGGATTTTCTGACCTACTCCTTAATCAATGCAACTTAGGCTATATCACTCATTGACTTCCAGCACCACTAAACATTCACCATCTTTTATTTGCGGATGATCTCATGCTCTTTGCTGCTGTAAATACCCAAAATGCCAAAGGAATTCACACGCTCCTCTCCCACTTTGCTAGAATATCGGGCCTGCAAGTCAACACCTCTAAATCTAAGGTCATCTGCTCGCAGAAGGAACATTTTATCCAGGATTCTTGGCATGGAAAAAGGGACTCTCCCGATGAAATATCTGGGACTTCTCTCATTAGCACCCGCCTTTCAGTCTCTGATTGCAGCCCCGTGTTGGATAATATTAGGTATAAAATCAGATCTTGGAAGACCATATCTTTGTCCCTTGCTGGTAGGTTAGAGCTGATTAAATCCACTCTTTCCAGTCTTCACATCTATTGGTCTTTTGCGTTCCAACTTCCTCAAGCCATTCTCAACTCCATAGAGCAACTCCTTAGTCGATTTTTGTGGGGAGGGAATGATCAACCCTCCAAATTCACGACCATTTCTTGGAGCAGCTTATGCAAGCCTAAAGATGAAAGGGGGTTTGGGGCTGCGTTCTATGAAAGATTGGAAAGTCATCCTTATATGATACTTTGTTGGAGGCATCTCACCTCTCACCAGACCTTGTGGGCCAAGTGGGTTAATCATAAGTATTAAGATCCCTACTCGTTTTGGGACCCTCCCACCCCTAGCATTTGCCCATGGGGTGTTAGGGGGCTTTTTCAAGTCCTCTCTCTTTTGCTTCCAAATATTAAAATCCTCATTGGGAATGGTCGCAAGACTGATTTCTAGCATGATCCTTGGACTAATGGTGGTAGACTCCTCGATCTCTTTGGAGAAAGAGCTATCTATGATCTGGGGCTTGGCCAAAGGATCCGGGTTTCGCAATTCATTACCAATGGCATTTGGGATCTTCCTCCTCCCACCTCAGCTGCTCTTATTGATGCATGGAACCTTATCCGAGACGTCCCAATTACCGAAAATTGTAATGGTACTTACTCCTGGTTGCCTTCTCCTAAAGGAAAATTTTGCCTCTGATCAACTTGGGATGTAGTCCGTACCCGTTACCCCCCCCCTCCCTTGGACAAGTTTCGTGTGGTTTAAGGGCAGAATTCAGTGCCATGTTTTTGTTCTTTGGAGGGCTGCCCTTGGAAAGCTTGCAATGAAAGACATCCTCCTTGCTCATGGTATTGTGGTTGATCAACAGTGCCTTCTTTGCAATGCTACTAATGAAACTCATGATCACCTCTTCTTCGTTGTGGTTACTCTTCTTGGATTTGGTGATCTATCCTTAGCCGCTACGGTATCCGTCAAGGGCCCATGAACAACATTGTTGAAGAAATAAATCATTTATCTAATGCCAACCTTGATGATCACATCACGGACCACTTGACAGACCTACTTGCGGCTGCAATTTATTCTATTTGGATGGAAAGAAATGCAAGAGTTTTCAAAGTTGTTGGGAACTCCCCCCCGATACACAAAAGAGATATATTGCGCAATATTTTATCTTTCATGCCCATTTGAGTTTGCTTTTCAGGGATGTTGTGACTGCATTTATTCAGCTCCTTTTGCGGCTCATCCTTTTGGATTTGGGCTGATGTGCTGCACCTAATTTTGCATGCCCCATCAGTTCTTTTGGCTTGGCTGATCTTATTATATTTTATGTTCTTCTTTCATCTTTTATCCCATGGAGCAGGTTTTGTATTTTTTTGGCCGTCCCGTTGTACATAGCTTATTATCTTTTCGTCCCTTCTTCCCGGAAGTGACATTGTATTTATTTTCCTGATTAATAGATGGGTGGAGGACCCTTTCAACCCCTTTTTTGCCGAGCAAAAAAAAAAAATATATTCAAGCAATGACGTTCCAGCATTCACAATCAACAATGACATTCAAGCATTCATGTTCAAGCATTAATGTTTATGCATTCACGTATAAGCATTCATGTTCCATTATTCACGTTCAAGCGTTCACCTTTAAGCATTCAAGTTCAAGCATTCACATTCGAGCATTCATGTTCAAGCATCTCACTATCTATCAAGCATTCATGTTCAAGCATCTCACTATCTATCAAGCATTCATGTTCAAGCATTCACATTCAAACATTCTCGTTCAAGCATTCATGTTCAAGAATTCACGTTCAAGCATGTTACTATCTCAAGCATTCACGGTCAAGCATTCACATTCCAACATTCACGTTCAAGCATTCAATTTCAAGCATTCAGATTTGAGCACTCAGGTTGAAGCATTCATGTTCAGCCATTCACGGTCAAGAGTTCACGTTCAAGCATTCATTTTCAAACATTCACGGTCAAGCATTCAAGTTCAAGCATTCACATTCAAGAATTCAAGTTCAAGCTATGATGTTCATGCATTCATGTTCAACAATGACATTCAAGCATTCACGGTCAAGCATTAATGTTCATGCGTTCAGGTTCAAGCATTCATGTTTAAGCATTCTTGTTCAAGCATTCTTCTTCAAGCATTCACGTTCGAGCATTCTTGTTCAAGCATTCTTGTTAAAGCAATGACGTTCGAGCATTCTTGTTATAGCAATCACATTCAACCATTCACGTTCAAGCATTCATGTTCATGCATTCATGTTCTAGCATTCACGTCCAACCATTCACGTTCAAGCATTCGCATTCAACCTTTGATGTTCAAGCATTCACGTTCAAGTGTGTCATTATCTATCAAGCATTAACGTTCAAACATTCAAGTTCAAGTTCAAGCATTCACGCTAATGTTCGAATGTGTCACTATCGATCAAGCATTCCAATTCAAGCATTCACGTTCAAGGAATCTTGTTCAAGCATCCATACTTAAGCAGTCACATTCAAGAGTTCAAGTTCATGCCTTCATGTTCAAGCATTCACGTTCAAGCATTCATGTTCAAGCATTCAGGTTCATGCATTCCAGTTAAAGCATTCACGTACAAGCATTCAAGTTTAAACATTCGTGTTCGCTCACGTTCAAGCATTCACATTCAAGCATTCACGTTCATGCATTCTAGTTCAATCTATCACGTTTAAGCATTCATGTTCAAGCATTCACGTTCATGCATTCCAGTTCCAGAATTCTTGTTCAAACATTCACTTTTAACCATTCAAGTTCATGCATTCACGTTCAAGCATTCACGTTGAAACATTCATGTTTAAGCATTCACGTTCATTCACGTTTAAGTATTAACATTCAAGCAATGACGTTCAAGCATTCACGTTCAAGCATTAATGTTCATGCATTCATGTTCAAGAATTCACGTTCAAGCATTCACATTAAAGCATTCATGTTCCATCATTCACATTCAAGCTTTCTCCATCATGCATTCAGGTTCAAGCATTCATGTTCATCCATTCATATTCAAGCATTCACTTTCAAGCATTCACGTTCGAGCATTCACGTTCTAGTATCTTACTATCTATCAAGCATTCATGTTCAAGCATTCATGTTCAAACATTCACGTTAAAGAATTCTCGTTCAAGTATTCATATTCAAGCATTCCCGTTCAAGCATGTTACTATCTCAAGCATTCATGTTCAAGCATTCACTTTCAAGCATTCAGGTTCGAGCACTCAGGTTGAAGCATTCATGTGTAGCCATTCACTCTCAAGCTTTCACGTTCAAGCATTCATTTTCAAACATTCACGGTCAAGCATTCAACTTCAAGCATTCTCATTCAAGTATTCAGGTTCAAGCATTCACGTTCAGGAATTCACGTTGAAGCTATTACGTTCATGCATTCACGTTCAACAATGACATTCAAGCATGCACGGTCAAGCATTAATGTTCTTCATCCATTCACGTTGAAGCATTCATGCCCAAGCATTCACGTTCAAGTATTCTTGTTCAAGCGTTCACGCTTATGTATTCATGTTCATGCACACATTCAAGCATTCATGTTCAAGCATTCTTGTTCAAGCATTCATATTCAAGCATTAATGTTCTGGCACATATTTAAGCATTCACGTTCAACCATTCAAGTTCAAGCATTCACGTTCAAGAGTGTCAATCTTAGAAGCATTCACGTTCAAGGATTCTCATTCATGCATTCTCGTTCAAGCATTCACATTTTCTTTTTTGCTTGGCAAAAAGTGGTTGTGAGGGGCCCCCACCCTTCTATTAATAAAAAACAATAATTATAGTCTAGCCTTCATGAGGAAGGGAACAAAAGAAGATAACTATAAATAATTTGGCACGACCTCCACCATCAAGTAGGGCAATAGGACAAAATGGTTCGAAGCAGACTTTTTTTGTAAGCAAATTGGTGGCAGTTATGTTGAAGATGCAACTGTTCGTTTCCCTCCAAATAGAGTAAATCGCAGCCGCTAACAAGTGCTTCAGATTAGTGATGGTGCTATCCGCAAGATTGGAATTAAGGATGTGATGAATCTCATCAGTGATGCTATTCATGAGAGCTCTTCTAATACCATTATGACTTAAGATAGATCTCCAAATCCAGGAAGTGTACCTGCAGCCAAAGAATAAGTGATCATGAGTTTCCCTATCCGCATTGCATCATTTGCACCCTTGGTTGACGACAATACCGCGCCCAATTAATAGGTCGATTGTGGAGAGCTTCCCAATAGTAGCTCGCCAAAGAACAAAAGCATGACGTTGGACTCTTCCTTTGAACCACACAAAGGTCGTCCAAGGCAGGGTAGGGTTATGCACTTGAGTAGCTTCCCAAGCGGAATGAAGATGAAATTTTCCTTTTGGAGAAGGAAGCCAAACCATAGTATCCTTTCTATTAGCTGCAATTGGGACTTCATGAATGATAGTCCAGGCAGCCATGAGGTTAGCAGACGTTGGGTATGGGAGGGCCCAGTGGCCATCAATGATGAAGTCGCCAACAAGGAGTCTTGAGTTGAGCTCGAGGTCGTATATAGCTCTATTGCCAAAGAGGTCGACAAGTCTACCTAAGGGTGTCCAAGATCCCTCCAGAAGTCAGTGGCACGCCCGTCACCGATAATGATTCTGATGTGCTGCAAACATAAGGAGCAAGCATGGAAAAGGCCCCTAACACCCCAGGGATAAATGCGAGGAATAGGAGCATCCCAAAAGGATCCATGAGCCAGACTTATTACAAACCCAATTGACCCACAAGGAGTCGTGTGACGTGAGATATCTCTAGCATAGTTTCATCATTAGCACGGATTTCCAATCATTAAGGGGTCTTAGACCCAATCCTCCCTCAGCCTCTGGCCTGCATATTTTTCCAAGAGATGGTAATCAGATTAGAGGGCTTGTCATTGCCTCCTCAAAGAAAGCGGCTGAGAAGCTGCTCCATGGTCCTTATAGTGTAATGTGGGAGAGAAAAGGCAGATGACCAAAATATGTGGAAACTAGAGAGGGTAAACTTAATTAGCTCCAATCTGCCAGCATGGGATAAAAATCTGGATTTCCAAGAGTTAATTTTTTTGCGTAGCTTATCCACGAGTGGGTTGCAATTAGTAGATGTGAGGAGGGAGCTAATCAGAGGAAGGCCCAAGTATTTCATAGGGAGGCAACCCTTCTCCATGCCCACAGATCTGGCCAAGGAGTTCCTTCTATGGGCCATGCCTCCAAAAATTACCTTAGATTTGAGACTGTTATAGATTAGACCTGAGACTTTCCCAAATTGGTGTAAAATCTTTCAGATTTTCTGAGCATTGTGCATGTTTGCCTCAGCAAAAATCATTAGGTCATCGATGAAAATAACGTGGTGGATGTTGAGTGGAGCCGTTAGCCAATGGGTAATGTTAAGAGAGCTGCAATTTTGGAGTAACAGACATGAGAACCCTTCCATTGCAATGGTAAACAACATAAGAGAAATAGGGTCACCCTACCTAAGACCTGAGGAGCTACAAAAATGTCCCTTAGGACTGCCATTGACAAGAACCGAGAAGGTCAGAGTTGCAATGCACTCGATGATCCATTCAATAAATGTATCCGGAAACCTCAGTTGACAAAGACAGTATATGAGAAAGTCCCATTGGATAGAGTCGAAGGCTTTCTTAAAGTCAATTTTGATCATCATTCGAGGCTTTCCTTTCGGCCTATGGAAGTTGTGCAGAAGGGCTTGACACAAAAGAATATTATCATGAATGCTCCTGCCTTTGATAAAAGCTGACTAAGCTGCGTTGACGATTCTAGGCATGAGCGGCTGTAATCTGGTGGCAAAAATCTTCGAGATGATTTTATAGAGAAAGTTGCATAAGGATATGGGTCTGAATTCATCAAAATTGGTAGCATTTTCACTCTTCGGGACCAGGGCGATGAAGGTATTGTTGATGCTTCTAAGCATGTGCTTAGTGCGGAAGAGGTGACCAATAGCTTTCACAACATCTCCCCCAATAATATCCTAGCATTTTTGGTAGAAGGTGCCTGTGACCCCATCCGGACCAGGGGCTTTATGAGGGTGTAAGGAAAACACAGCTCGTTTAACCTCAGTAGTAGTGACCATCTTGGAAAGAACTTCTTGATCCATGTAGGAGAGGCGGTTAGTGAAGGGGATTTCGGTTCCAATGGGACCCACTTGAGCTGCAGATCTGTTGAGGAGTTTCTTGAAGTATCTCATAGATTCAGACGCAATTGTTTGCTGCTCAGAGCTGATGGAATCGTCCGGGAGAGTAATACTGCTGATGGTGTTGATGTGCTGCCTAGAAGACATTTTTGAGTAGAAATACTTGGTGTTAATCACCAAATTTTTTCCACAACGCTCTGGATTTGTCTCGGGCAAAGGATTCCTCATCAGAAAGGATTTTTCAGAGCGTGGTAATTGCTTCCCTTTATGCAATAATGAGGTTGTTGTCGAAAGGCCTAGCTTATAGGTCCATTTGAACCCGATGGAGGGCGGCTTCGGCAGATTGTTTGGCTTCATGGATCGACCCAAAAGCATCACGGTTTCAGGTCTTAAGATTCTTCATGTTTTTGAGCTTTCCCAGAAGCTGGTAAATTGGGTTCCCTTTGATGGTGATACTCCATGTATCCAGGACTAAAGTTCTAAATGTGGGGTGAGAGGTCCACATAGCAAAGAATTTAAAAGGCTTGAGGCCAGGCTGAATAAGATTGACCAGATGAATAATGATAGGGCTGTGATCAGATAGGCCAGCTGGTTGAAAAGCTGCATTAGAGGAGTTAAATTGCTAAACCCAAAGTTGGTTTACGAGTGTGCGATCTAGCTTAGCAGCAATTCTTCGCTGATTATTGGCAATCTTGTTGTTCCAAGTAAGGGTGTGCCTAGTGGAACGGATGTCGGTAAGACTACAGGAGTCAATGAAGCTATTAAATTCGCTGAGAATGTTGTAAGGTACCAAATTTCCCCCAATTTTTTCGCTAGAGGACCTGACCATGTTCCAGTCCCCAGAAAGGATCCAAGGAAGACTAATGCAGCTACCAATGTTTGTTAACTGGCTCCAAAGAGTGCTCCTTCTGCTAGCAATGTTCTCCCCATAGATGGCAGTGAACAAAAATTGATGGCCTAGAGTAGGAATCTGAACAAGACAGTGCACAAATTGCATGTCGAATGATAAGATATTGACTGTAGCAACATCCTCATTCCAGCATACAATAATTCCGCTCTTTGTATTGGGACTACCATTACCAAAAATGCCCCAGTTTGGGCAAATATTTCTCTTCAGTCGGGGAAGAGAAGCGAAGTTCAGCTTTGTTTCAACAAGGGCAACGAGGGACAACTTATTTTTTGTAATCCAATTTTTCACTTCGCGCTAACGGGCCAAACTGCTAAGGCCCCGGACATTTCATGATGCATAGATCATGGAAAGGACCTGACCATGTACAGGCATTCACGTTCAACATTTCATGTTCAAGCACGCACATTCAAGAATTCCAGTTCAAGCATTCACGTTCAAGCATTAACGTTCAAGAATTCATGTTTAAGCATTCACGTTCAAAAATTCATGTTCAAGCATTCAAGGATTCTCGTTCAAGCATTCGCATTTAAACATTCACGTTCAAGCATTCATGTTCAAGCATTCTCGTTCCAGCCTTTCATGTTAAAGATGTACATTCAAGCTTTCCAGTACAAGCATTCATGTTCAAGCATTCACGCTTAAGAATTCACATACAAGCATTCCAATTCAACCAGTCTTCTGCAAGCATTCCTGTCCAAACATTCATGTTCAAGCATTAATGTTTAAGCAATAATGTTTAGGCGTTCACATTTAAGCTTGCCCGTTCAAGCATTTACGTACAAGCATTCATGTGCCCGTTCAACCATTCATGTTGAAGCATTCGCGTTCGAGCGCCTCACTATCGATCAAGCATTCACATTCAAGGATTCTCGCTCAAGCATTCACATTTAAGCATTCACGTTCAAGCATCTGAGTTCAGGAATTTAATGTTCTAGCATTTCAAGTTCAAGCATACACGTTCAAGCTTTCTGGCACACTCATTCATGTTCAAGCATTCACGTTCAAGCATTCCACTTTAACTTGTCATGTGCATGCATTCATGTTAAGCAATAACATCTAAGCATTCATGTTCAAGCGTTCAAGTTCGATCGTTCATGTTCAAGCATTTACGTACAAGCATTCATGTTCAACCATTCATATTCAACCATTCATGTTCAAGCATTCACTTTCAAGTATTCACGTACATGCTTTCACGTTCGAGCATTCACGTTCAAGCATTAATGTTCATGAATTCACATTCAAACATTCACATTAAAGAAATCATGTTCAAGCATTCACATTCAAGCATTGACGTTCAACCATTCATGTTCAAGCATTCACTTTTAAGCATTCGAGTTTGAGCATTCATGTTCAAGCATCTCACTATCTAGCATTCATGTTGAAGCATTCCCGTTCAAGCATTCACGTTCAAGGATTCTCGTTCGTGCATTCACGTTAAAGCATTCACATTTAAGCATTCACGTTCAAGCATTCATATTCAAGCATTCAGGTTCAACCATTTCATGTTCAAGCACACACGATCAAGCTTTCCAATTCAAGCATTCTGGTTCAAGCAGTCTGATTCAAGTATTCACGTTCAAGCATTCACGTTCAAGAATTCAAGTTCATGCATTCATGTTCAAGAATTCACGTTCCAGGATTCTCATTCGAGAATTCATGTTCAAGCATTCACATTTAAGCATTCACGTTCAAGCATTCATGTTTAAGCATTCACGTTCAAGAATTCATGTTCAAGCATTTACATTCAAGGATTCTCGTTCAAGAATTCATGTTCAAGCATTCACATTTATGCATTCACGTTCAAGAATTCATGTTCAAGCATTCTCGTTCCTACCTTTCATGTTCAAGCATGTGCGTTCAAGCTTTCCAGTACAAGCATTCTTATTCAAGCATTCACGTTCAAGCATTCAGGTTCAAGAATTCACGTGCAAGCATTCCAATTCAACCAGTCTTATGCAAGCATTCCTGTTCAAACATTCATGTTCAAGCATTAATGTTCAAGCAATAACATTTAAGCATTCACATTTAGGCGTTCTTGTTCAAATGTTCATGTTCTAGCATTTACGTACAAGCATTTATGTGCCCATGCAACCATTCATGTTCAAGCATTCACGTTCGAGCGTCTCACTATCGTTCCAGCATTCACGTTCAAGGATTCTCGCTCAAGCATTCATGCTCAAGCATTCACATTTAAGCATTCATGTTCAAGCATTCGAGTTCAGGCATTCTCGTTCTGGCATTTAATGTTCTAGCATTTCATGTTCAAGCATACACGTTCAAGCTTTCCGGTACACTCATTCATGTTCAAGCACTCACGTTCAAGCGTTCAGGTTTAAAAATTCACGTTCAAGCATTCCAAATCAACGTGTCCTGTGTAAGCGTTCCTGTTCAAGCAATCACATTCAAGCATTCATGTTAAGCAATAACGTTTAAGCATTCACGTTCAAGCGTTCAAGTTTGATCATTCATGTTCAAGCATTTACGTACAAGCATTCATGTTCAACCATTCACGTTCAACCATTCATGTTCAAGCATTCACTTTCAAGCATTCATGTTCAACCATTCACGTTGAACCATTCATGTTCAAGCATTCACGTCCATGCTTTCACGTCCGAGCATTCACGTTCAAGCGTGTCACTATCAATCAAGCATTCCTGTTCAAGCATTAAACTATGACGTTCAAGTGTTCATGTTCAAGAATTAAGCATTCAAGTTCTAGCATTCACGTTCAAGCAATCTTGTTCAAGCGTTCCTGTGCAGGCATTAATGTTCTGGTACACGTTCAAGCATTCACATTCAAGCGTTCACCTTCAAGCATTCACGTTCAAGCATTCCTGTTCAAACATTCACTATTATGCATTCAAGTTCAAGCATGCACTTTGAAGCTTTCACGTTCAAGCATTCACGTTCAAGCATTCATGTTCAAGCAATGACGTTCAAGCATTCCAGTTCAGGAGTTCATGTTCAAGCATTCTTGTTTAAACAATTCACGTTTAAGTGTTCTAGTTCAAGCATTTACGTTGTTCCATCATTTACGTTCAAGCGTTCACCTTCAAGCATTCAGGTTCAAGCATTCTTGCTCAAGCATTTATATTTATGTTCAAGTTCAAGAGTTCATGTTCAACCATTCACGTTCTAGCATTCTTGCTCGAGCATTCAAGTACAAGCATTCATTTTCAAACATTCACGTTCGAGCATTCCTGTTCAAGCATTCTTGTTAAAGCAATGGCGTTCAAGCATTCTTGTTAAATCAATGACATTCAAGCATTCACGTTCATGCCTTCATGTTCGTGCATTCACATTCAAGCATTTAGGTTCTAGCATTCATGTTCTGGCATACATTCCAACATTCATGTTCAAGCATTCACGTTCAAGTGTTCACATTCAAGCATTCATATTCAACCTTTGATGTTCAAGCATTCACATTCAAGTGTGTCACTATCTATCAGGCATTCATGTTCAAGCATTCAAGTTCAAGTTTAAGCATTCACGTTAATGCTTGAATGTGTCACTATCTATCAAGCGTTCAAGTTCAAGCATTCACGTTCAAGGAATCTTTTTCAAGCATCCATACTTAAGCAGTTACATTCAAGAGTTCAAGTTCATGCCTTCATGTTCAAGCATTCACGTTCATGCATTCCAGTTTAAGCATTCATGTTCAAGCATTCATGCTCAAGCATTCACGTTCATGCATTCCAGTTCCAGCATTCCTGTTCAAACATTCACTTTTAAGCATTCAAGTTCAGGCATTCACGTTCAAGCATTCATGTTGAAACATTCATGTTCAAGCATTCATGCTCATTCAGGTTCAAGCAATGGCGTTCCGGCATTCACGTTCAAGAATTCACATTCAAGCATTAATGTAGGATTCACATTCAATCATTCATGTTCAAGCATTCACGTTCAAGCTTTCATATACCATCATTCACGTTCCATCATTCACGTTCAAACGTTCACCTTCAAGCATTCAGGTTCAAGTATTCACTTTCGAGCATTCACGTTCAAGTATCTCACTATCTATCCAGCATTCATGTTCAAGCATTCATGTTCTAGCATTCACGTTCAAGCATTCTCTTTCAAGCATTCATGTTCAAGCATTCACGTTCAAGCATTCTCGTTCAAGCATTCACATTCCAACATTCACGTTCAAGAGCATTTAGATTCGAGCACTCAGGTTGAAGCATTCATGTTCAGCCATGCACGCTCAAGCTTTCACGTTCAAGCATTCATTTTCAAACATTCACAGTCAGGCATTGAAGTTCAAGCATTCTTCATCAAGCATTCAGGTTCAAGCATTCCCATTCAAGAATTCACGTTCAAGCTATGACGTTCATGCATTCACGTTCAACAATGACGTTCAAGCATTCATGGTCAAGCACTAATGTTCATGCATTCAGGTTCAAGCATTCATATCCAAGCAATAACGTTCAAGCATTCTTGTTCAAGCATTCATGTTCGAGCATTCCTATTCAAGCATTCTTGTTAAAGTAATGACGTTCAAGCATTCTTGTTAAAGCAATGACATTCAAGCATTCACGTTCAAGCTTTCATGTTCATGCGTTCATGTTCTAGCATTCACGTCCAACCATTCATGTTCAAGCATTCGCATTCAACCTTTGATGTTCAAGCATTCATGTTCAAGCGTGTCAATATCTATCAAGCATTAACGTTCAAACGTTCAAGTTCAATTTCAAGCATTCACACTAATGTTCGAATGTGTCACTATCTATCAAGCGTTCTAATTCAAGCATTCACATTCAAGGAATCCTGTTCAAGCATCCATACTTAAGCAGTCACATTCAAGAGTTCAAGTTCATGCCTTCATGTTCAAGCATTCGCATTCAAGCATTCAGGTTTATGTATTCCAGTTCAAACATTCACGTACAAGCATTCCAGTTCAAGCATTCATGTTCAAAAAATTCATATTCAAGCATTCACATTCAAGCATTCATGATCAAGCATTCCGGTTCAAGCATTCACGTTCATGCATTCTAGTTCAAGCATTCAAGTTCAAGCATTCATGTTCAAGCATTCACGTTAATGCATTCCAGTTCCAAAATTCCTGTTCAAACATTCACTTTTAAGCATTCAAGTTCATGCATTCACGTTCAAGCATTCACATTCAAGCAATGACGTTCAAGCATTCACATTCAACAATGACGTACAAGCATTCACCTTCAAGCATTAATGTTCAAGCATTCACGTTAAAGCATTCAGTTCCAGCATTCACGTTCAAGCATTCACTTTCAAGCATTCAGTTCCAGCATTCACGTTCAAGCATTCAAGTTGAAGCATTCATGTTTAGCCATTCACGCTCAAGCTTTCACATTTAAGCATTCATTTTCAAACATTCACGATCAAGCATTCAAGTTCAAGCATTCTCGTTCAAGCGTTCACGTTCAAGAAATCACGTTCAAGCTATGACGTACATGCATTCATGTTCAACAATGACGTTCAAGCATTAATGTCCAAGCATTCACGTTCAAGCATTCATGTTCAAGCATTCTTGTTCAAGCATTCACGTTCATGAATTCATGTTCATGCACACATTCAACCATTCATGTTCAAGCATTCACGTTCAAGAGTGTCGCAATCTAAGAAGCATTCACATTCAAGCCTTCATGTACATGCATTCACGTTCAAGAATTTAGGTTCTAGCATTCATGTTCTGGCACACGTTCCAGCATTCATATTCAAGCATTCATGTTCAACCTTTGATGTTTAAGCATTCACGTTCAAGTGTGTCACTATCTATCAGGCATTCACGTTAATGCTTGAATGTGTCACTATCTATCTGGCATTCAAGTTCAAGCATTCACATTCAAGGAATCTTTTTGAAGCATCCATGCTTAAGCAGTCACATTCAAGAGTTCAAGTTCATGCCTTCATGTTAAAGCATTCACGTTCAAGCAATCATGTTCAAGCATTCACGTTCATGTATTCTAGTTTAAGCATTCATGTTCAAGCCTTCATGCTCAACCATTCACATTCATGCATTTCAGTTCCAGCATTCCTGTTCAAGCATTAACTTTTAACTACTCAAGCAGGCATTCACGTTCAAGCATTCGTGTCGAAACATTCATGTTCAAGCATTGACGTTCAACAATGACGTTCAAGCATTAATGTAGCATTGACGTTCAATCATTCATGTTCAAGCATTCACGTTCAAGCATTCATGTTCCATCATTCACGCTCCATCATTCACATTCAAGCGTTCACCTTCAAGTATTCATGTTCAAGCATTCACTTTTGAGCATTCACGTTCAAGTATCTAACTATCTATCAAGAATTCATGTTCAAGTATTCATGTTCTAGCATTCACGTTCAAGCATTCTCGTTCAAGCATTCATGTTCAAGCATGCACGTTCAAGCTTTCTAGTACAAGCATTCATGTTGAAGTATTCGCGTTCAGGCATTCAGGTTTAAGCATTCACGTTGAAGCATTCTAGTTCAACCAGTAATGAGCAGGCATTCTTGTTTAGGCATTCACGTTCAAGCATACATGTTCAGAAAATAATGCTTAAGCATTCACATTCAAGCATTCTAGTTCAAGCGGTCATGTTCTAGCATTTACGTACAAGCATTCACATTTTACCATCCATGTTTAACCATTCAGGTTCAAGCATTCACTTTCAAGCATTCATGTTCATGAACACATTCGAGCATTCACGTTCAAGTGTGTCATTATCAATCAAGCATTCTCATTCAAGCACTCAAGTTCAAGCATTCCTGTTCAAGCATCACATTCAAACTTTCACATTCAAGCGTTCTAGTTCAAGCGGTGATGTTCCAGCATTTACGTACAACATTCTAGTTCAATCATTCATGTTCTAGCACACGTTCCAACATTCATGTTCAAGCATTCACGTTCAAGTGTTCACATCCAAGCATTCACGTTCAAGTGTTCACATCCAAGCATTCACGTTCAAGTGTTCACATCCAAGCATTCACATTCAAGCATTCACATTTAACCTTTGGTGTTCAAGCATTCACGTTCAAGCGTGTCACTATCTATCAAGCATTCACGTTCAAATGTTCAAGTTCAAGTTTAAGCATTCACGTTAGGGCTTGAATGTGTCACTATCTATCAAGCGTTCAAGTTCAAACATTCATGTTCAAGGAATGTTGTTCAAGCATCCATACTTCGGCAGTCACATTCAAGAGTTCAAGTTCATGCCATCATGTTAAAGCAATCACGTTCAAGCATTCATGTTCAAGCATTCACGTTCATGCATTCCAGTTCAAACATTCACTTTTAGGCATTCAAGTTCATGCATTCACGTTCAAGCATTCGCGTTGAAACATTCATGTTCAACAATGACGTTCAAGCATTCACGTTCAAGCGTTAATGTTCATGCATTCACGTTCAAGCATTCACATTTAAGCATTCATGTTCAAGCATTCTTATTCAAACCTTTCATGTTCAAGCATGTATATTCAAGCTTTCCAGTACAAGCATTCATGTTCAAGCATTCACGTTCAAGCATTCAGGTTCAAGAATTCACATCCAAGCATTCCTATTCAAGCATTCACGTTCAATCATTAATGTTCAAGCAATAACATTTAAGCATTCACGTTTAAGCGTCCAAGTTCAAGTGTTCATGTTCAAGCATTTACGTACAAGCATTCATGTTCAACCATGCACGCTCAACCATTCATGTTCAAGCATTCACGTTCGAGTGTGTCACTATCGATCAAGCGTTTATGTTCAACCCACGTTTAACCATTCATGTTCAAGCGTGTTACAATATAAGAAGCATTCACATTGAAGGATTCTCGTTCAAGCATTCACATTCAAGCTTTCATGTTAAAGCAATCAAGTTCAACCATTTCATGTTCGAGCATGAATTTTCAAACTTTCTAGTTCAAGCATTCTAGTTCAAGCATTCACGTTCAAGCATTCATGTTCAAGCATTCACGTTTAGGCATTCGCGTTCAAGCTTTCACGTTCAAGCATTCATATTCAAGAATAACGTTCAAGCATTCATGTTCAAACGTTCCAGTTCAAGAGTTCATGTTCAAGCATTCACATTCTAGCATTCTTGCTCAAGCATTTACATTCAAGCGTGTTACGTTCAATTATCTCACTATCTATCAAGTATTCATGTTCAAGCAATCACATTCAAGCATTCATGTTCCATCATTCACGTTCAAGCATTCATGTTCCATCATTCACGTTCAAGCGTTCACCCTCAGCATTCAGGTTCAAGCATTCTTGCTCAAGCATTTATATTTATGTTCAAGTTCAAGAGTTCATGTTCAACCATTCACATTCTAGCATTCTTGCTCGAGCATTCAGGTACAAGCATTCATTTTCAAACATTCACGTTAGAGCATTCCTCTTCTAGCATTCTTGTTAAAGCAATGGCGTTCAAGATTTTGTGTTAAAGCAATGACATTCAAGCATTCACGTTCAAACCTTCATGTTCATGCATTCACATTCAAGCATTTAGGTTCTTGCAATCATGTTCAAGCATTCATGTTCTGGCACACGTTCCAACATTCAAGTTCAAGCATTCACGTTCAAGTGTTCACATTCAAGCATTCATGTTCAACCCTTGATGTTCAAGCATTCACGTTCAAGTGTGTCACTATCTATCAGGCATTCACATTCAAACGTTCAAGTTAAAGTTTAAGCATTCACGTTAATGCTTGAATGTGTCACTATCTATCAAGCGTTCAAGTTCAAGCATTTGCGTTCAAGGAACCTTTTTCAAGCATCCATACTTAAGCAATCACATTCAAGAGTTCAAGTTCATTCCGTCATGTTAAGGCATTCACGTTCATGCATTCTAGTTTAAGCATTCTTGTTCAAGCATTCATGCTCAAGCATTCACATTCATGCATTCCAGTTCCAGCATTCCTATTTAAGCATTCACTTTTAAGCATTCAAGTTCAGGCATTCACATTCAAGCATTCACATTCATTCATGTTCAAGCAATGACATTCCAACATTCACGTTCAACAATGACGTTCAAGCATTAATGTAGCATTCACGTTTAGGCATTCATGTTCAAGCATTCACGTTCAAGCATTCACATTCAAGCTTTCATGTTAAAGCATTCAAGTTCAACCATTTCATGTTTGAGCATGAATGTTTAAACTTTCCAGTTCAACCATTCTGGTTCAAGCATTCACATTCAAGCATTCACGTTTAGGCATTCGTGTTCAAGCATTGATGTTCAAGCTTTCACGTTCAAGCATTCATATTCAAGCATAATGTTCAAGCATTCACGTTTAAACGTTCAAGTTCAAGAGTTCATGTTCAAGCATTCACGCTCTAGCATTCTTGCTCGAGCATTTACATTCAAGCGTGTTACGTTCAAATATCTCACTATCTATCAAGCATTCATGTTCAAGCAATCACATTCAAGCATTCATGTTCCATCATTCACGTTCAAGTGTTCACCTTCAAGCATTCAGGTTCAAGCATTCTTACTGAAGCATTTACATTTACGTTCAAGTTCAAGAGTTCATGTTCAAGCATTCACGTTCTACCATTCTTGCTCTAGCATTCAAGTACAAGCATTCATTTTCAAACATTCACATTCGAGCATTCCTGTTCAAGCATTCTTGTTAAAGCAATGGCGTTCAAGCATTCTTGTTAAAGCAATGGCGTTCAAGCATTCTTGTTAAAGCAATGACATTCAAGCATTCACGTTCAAGCCTTCATGTTCATGCATTCACATTTAAGCATTTAGGTTTTAGCATTCATGTTCTGGCACACGTTCCAACATTCATGTTCAAGCATTCACGTTCAAGTGTTCACATTCAAGCATTCACGTTCAACCTTTGATGTTCAAGCATTCACGTTCAAGCGTGTTACTATCTAACAAGCATTCACATTCAAACATTCAAGTTCAAGTTTAAGCATTCACGTTAATGAATGTGTCACTATCTATCAAGCGTTCAAGTTCAAGCATTCACGTTCAAGGAATCTTGTTCGAGCATCCATACTTAAGCAGTCACATTCAAGAGTTCAAGTTCATTCCGTCATGTTAAGGCATTCACGTTCAAGCAATCATGTTCCAGCATTCACATTCATGCATTCTAGTTTAAGCATTCTTGTTCAAGCATTCATGCTCAAGCATTCACATTCATGCATTCCAGTTCCAGCATTCACATTCATGTTCAACCATTTACGTACAACCATTCACGTTCAACCATTCATGTTCAAGCGTGTGACAATATAAGAAGCATTCACGTTGAAGGATTCTCGTTCAAGCATTCACATTTAAGCATTCACATTCAAGCTTTCATGTTAAAGCATTCAAGTTCAACCATTTCATGTTCGAGCATGAATGTTCAAGCTTTCCAGTTCAAGCATTCTTGTTCAAGCATTCACGTTCAAGCATTCTTGTTCATGCATTCACGTTCATGTATTCATGTTCATGCACACATTCAACCATTAATGTTCAAGCATTCATGTTCTGGCACACGTTTAAGCATTCACATTCATGGATTCTCATTCATGTTCTACCATTCACGTTCAAGCATTCATGTTCTAACATTGATGTTCAAGCATTCACTTTCAAGCATTCAAGTTCGAGCACTCAGGTTGAAGCATTCATGTTCAGCCATTCACGCTCAAGCTTTCACGTTCAAGCATTTCTTTTCATTTATTCATGGTCAAGCATTCAAGTTCAAGCATTCAGGTTAAAGAATTCATGTTCAAGAAATGGCGTTCAAGCATTCCCGTTCAAGCATTAATGTCCATGCATTCACGTTCAAGCATTCAAGTCCAAGCATTCACGTTCAAGCATTCGCATTCATGTATTCATGTTCATGTACACATTCAACCATTCATGTTCAAGCATTCTTTTTTAAGCATTTATGTTCAAGCATTCATGGTCTGGCACACATTTAAGCATTCACGTTCAAGAGTGTCACTATCTAAGAAGCAATCACATTCAAGGATTCTCGTTAATGCATTCACGTTAAAGCATTCACATTTAAGCATTCACGTTCAAGCATTCATGTTCAAGCATTCACGTTCAACCATTTCATGTTCAAGCACGCACGTTCAAGCTTTCCAATTCAAACATTCTGGTCCAAGTATTCACGTTCCTGGATTCTCGTTCAAGCATTCACATTTAAGCATTCACGTTCAAGAGTGTCACTATCTAAGAAGCAATCACATTCAAGGATTCTCATTAATGCATTCACGTTAAAGCATTCACATTTAAGCATTCACGTTCAAGCATTCATGTTCAAGCATTCACGGTCAACCATTTCATGTTCAAGCACGCACGTTCAAGCTTTCCAATTCAAACATTCTGGTCCAAGTATTCACGTTCAAGAATTTATGTTCAAGAATTCACGTTCATGGATTCTCGTTCAAGCATTCACATTTAAGCATTCACGTTCATGCATTCATGTTCAAGCATTCTCGTTCATGCTTTCCAGTACAAGAATTCATGTTCAAGCCTTCAGGTTCAAGAATTCATGTACAAGCATTCCAGTTCAACCAGTCTTCTGCAAGCATTCCTGTTCAAGCATTCACGTTCAAGCATTAATGTTAAAGCAATAACATTTAAGCATTCACGTTTAAGCGTTCAAGTTCAAGCGTTCATGTTCAAGCATTTACGTACAAGCATTCACGTTCAAGCATTCATGTTCTGCCACACGTTTAACCATTCGCGTTCAACCATTCATGTTCAAGCATTCACGTTCAAGAGTGTCACAATCTAAGAAACATTCACGTTCAAGGATTCTCATTCATGCATTAATGTTCAAGCATTCACGCTCAAGCATTCATGCTCAAGCATTCACGCTCAACCATTTCATGTTTAAGCACGCACATTCAAGCTTTCCAGTTCAGGCATTCTGGTTCAAGTATTCACGTTCAAGCATTCACGTTCAAGAATTCATGTTAAAGTATTTACATTCAAGGATTCTCGTTCAAGCATTCATGTTCTAGCGTTCGCATTTAAGCATTCATGTTCAACCATTCTCGAGCCTTTCATTTTCAAGCATGTACGTTCAAGCATTCATGTTCAAGCATTCACGTTCAGGAATTCATGTACACGCATTACAATTCAACCAGTCATCTGCAAGCATTCATGTTCAATCATTCACGTTCAAGCATTAATGTTAAGTGTTCAAGTTCAAGAATTCTTGTTCAAGCATTTACGTACAAGAATTCACGTAGCATTCTTGTTCAATCATTCACGTTCAAGCATTAATGTTAAGCATTCAAGTTCGAGCGTTCTTATTCAAGCATTTACGTACAAGCATTCACGTTCTACCATACACATTCAACCAATCCTGTCCAAGCATTCACGTTCGAGCGTGTCACTATCTATCAAGCATTCATGTTCAAGGATTCTCGCTCTAGCATTCATGTTCAAGCATTCACATTTAAAGCATTCACGTTCTAGCATTCAAGTTCAAGCATTCTTGTTCAAGCATTTCATGTTCAGGCATTCTCGTTCAAGCATTTCATGTTCAGGCATACGCGTTCAAGCTTTCCGGTACACTCATTCATGTTCAAGCATTCACGTTCAAGCGTTCAGGTTCAAAAATTCACGTTCAAGAATTCCAGTTCAACCAATCATGTGCAAGGGTTCCTGTTCAAGCATTCATGTTAAGCAATAATGTTTAAGCATTCACATTCAAGCATTCTAGTTTGATTGTTCATGTTCAAGCATTCACGTTCGGCCATTCACGTTCAACCATTCATGTTCAAGCATTCACGTTCAAGCGTGTCACTATCAATCAAGCATTCACGTTCAAGCATTAAACTATGACGTTCAAGCATTAATGTTCATGCATTCACGTTCAAGCAATCATGTTTTATCATTCATGTTCAAGCATTCATGTTCCAACATTCACGTTTAAGCATTCATGTTCAACCATTCATGTTCAAGCATTCACTTTCAAGCATTCACGTTCGATCATTCACGTTCAAGCATGCCACTATCTATCATGCATTCACATTCTAGCACTCAGGTTGAAGCATTCATGTTCAACCATTCACGTTCAAGCTTTCACGTTCAAGCATTCAATTTCAAACATTCATGGTCAAGCATTCAATTTCAAGCATTCCCGCTCAAACATTCATGTTCAAGCATTCACTTTCATGGAATCTTCTTCAAGCATCCATGCTTAAGCATTCACATCAAGCATTCAAGTTCAAGCGTTCATGTTCTAGGATTCACATTCAAGCATTCATGTTCATTCACATTCATGCATTCGAGTTCAAGCATTCTCATTCAATCATTCATGTTCAAGCATTCACGTTCTTGCATTCCAGTTCAAGCATTCACCTTCACCCATTCCTATTCAAACATTCACTTTTAAGCATTCCAGTTCAAACATTCACTTTTAAGCATTCCAGCTCAAGCATTCGCTTTCATGGAATCTTCTTCAAGCATCCATGCTTAAGCATTCACATTCAAGCGTTCAAGTTCTAGCATTCACGTTCAAGCATTCATGTTCAAGTATTCACGTTCATGCATTCAAGTTCAAGCATTCTCGTTCAATCAATCATGTTCAAGCATTCACACGCTCATGCATTCCAATTCAATCATTCACCTTCACCCATTCCTGTTCAAACATTCACTTTTAAGCATTCTAGCCCAAGCATTCGCGTTCAAGGATTCTCGTTTAAGCATTCATGTTCAAGCGTTCACCTTTAAGCATTCACGTTCAAGCATTCATGTGTAAGCATTCTCGTTCAAGCTTTCCAGTACAAGCATTCATGTTCAAGCATTCACGTTCAAGCATTCTTGTACAAGCATTCCACTTCAACCAGTCTTCTCCAAGCATTCCTGTTCAATCGTTCACGTTCAAGCATTAATGTAAGCATTCATGTTTAAGCGTTCAAGTTCAAGCATTCATGTTCATGCATTTACGTACAAGCATTCACGTTCAACCATACGCGTTCAAGCATCTCACTATCTGTCAAATATTCATGTTCTAGCATTCACGTTCAAGCAATCTCGTTCAAGCGTGTTACTATCTCAAGCATTCACATTCAAGCATTCTCGTTCAAGCATTCATGTTTCAACATTCACATTCAAGCATTTACTTTCAAGCATTCAGATTTGAGCACTCAAGTTGAAGCATTCATGTTCAGCCATTCACATTCAAGCATTCATTTTCAAACATTCACGGTCAAGCATTCAAGTTCAATCATTCTCGTTCAAGCATTCAGGTTCAATCATTCACGTTCAAGCTATGACGTTCATGCATTCATGTTGAACAATGACGTTCAAGCATTCACGGTCAAGCATTAATGTACATGCATTCAGGTTCAAGCATTCACGCTTGAGCATTCCTGTTCAAGCATTCTTGCTAAAGCAATGATGTTTAGGCATTCTTGTTAAAGCAATGACATTCAAGCATTCATGTTCATGCATTCACGTTCTAGCATTCACATCCAACCATTCATGTTCAAGCATTCGCGTCCAACCTTTGATGTTCAAGCATTCACGTTCAAGCGTGTCACTATCTACCAAGCATTAATGTTCAAACGTTGGAGTTCAAGTTCAAGCATTCACGCTTATATTCGAATGTGTCACTATCTATCAAGTGTGCCAGTTCAAGTATTCACGTTCAAGATATCTTGTTGAAGCATCCATACTTAAGTAGTCACATTCAACAGTTCAAGTTCATGCTTTCATGTTCAAGCATTCACGTTCAAGCATTCATGTTCAAGCATTTAGGTTCATGCATTCCAGTTCAAACATTCACGTACAAGCATTCATGTTCAAGCATTCACGTTCAAGCAATCGTATTCAAGCATTCACGTTCAAGCATTCATGTTCAAGCATTCACGTTCATGAATTCTAGTTTAATCTATCACGTTTAAGCATTCATGTTCAAGCATTCACGTTCATGCATTCCAGTTCCAGAATTCTTCTTCAAACATTCACTTTTAAGTATTCAAGTTCATGCATTCATGTTCAAGCATTTGCGTTGAAACATTCATGTTCAAACATTCACGTTCATTCATGTTCAAGCATTCACGTTCAACAATGACACTCAAGCATTCACGTTCAAGCATTAATGTTCATGCATTCACGTTAAAGAATTCATGTTCAAGCATTCATGTTAAAGCATTCATGCTCCATCATTCACGTTCAAGTGTTCACCATCATGCAGTCAGGTTCAAGCATTCACGTTCAACCATTCATATTCAAGCATTCACTTTTGAGTATTTATGTTCAAGTATCTCACTATCTATCAAACATTCATGTTCAAGCATTCATATTCTAGCATTCACGTTCAAGCATTCTCGTTCAAGTATTCATATTCAAGCATTCACGTTCAAGCGTGTTACTATCTCAGGCATTTATGTTTAAGCATTCACTTTTAAGCATTCAGGTTCGAGCACTCAGGTTGAAGCATTCATGTTTAGCCATTCACGCTCAAGCTTTCACGTTCAAGCATTCATTTTTAAACATTCACGATCAAACATTCAAGTTCAAGCATTCACATTCAGGAATTCATGTTCAAGCTATGACATTCATGCATTCACGTTCAACAATGACGTTCAAGCATTCATGGTCAAGCATTAATGTTCATCCATTCACGTTCAAGCATTCATGTCCAAGCATTCACGTTCAAGCATTCTTGTTCAAGCATTCACATTCACATATTCATGTTTATGTACACATTCAACCATTCATGTTCAAGCATTCCTGTTCAAGCATTTATGTTCAAGCATTAATGTTCTGGCACACATGTAAGCATTCACATTCAACCATACATGTTCAAGCATTCACGTTCAAGAGTGTCACAATCTAAGAAGCATTCATGTTTAAGAATTCTCGTCCATGCATTCACGTTCAAGCATTCACATTTAAGCATTAACGTTCAAGCATTCATGTTCAACCATTTCATGTTCAAGCGCGCACATTCAAGCTTTCCAGTTCAAGCATTTTTGTTCAAGCATTCACGTTCAAGCATTCGCGTTCAAGAATTCATGTTCAAGCTTTCACTTTCAAGCATTCAGGTTCGAGCATTCATGTTCAAGCATGTGTTAATCTCTGAAAAATACTACTTTTCACCCCTTAACATGAGCTTTGATACACCTATGAGTGGACTAATAAATGATTATTGAGTATGTCTTATAGATAGCAGTAAAAGACAGTCATAGTACAAAAATCTGTCTCTTAGTGCTGTTCAGACCCAACAATGGCCCACTTAGAACATGCAGCAACAATAAAGCAGCCTTAAAGGAGCGAAAACAGGCTGAAAACAACTTGTCGAGAGGTTACTGGAACCTGTCGATAGGATCTGAAGGATGAAAAAAGAAGTCGTGAGAATGGGAGTATTCGATAGGATGCAAAACCTATCGCACAGCCGGAAATGAAAAGGGAGCATCCTATCGAATGGTTGCCTGAGCTCGAAGAGAACCTATCGAGAAGTCTGGAACCTGTCGATAGGAGCTAGAAGCAAACCTATCAAAACTTATTGCACAAAAATCAACCTATCGAAAGGATCCTCCAACCTGTCGAACACACCAAATGAAGGCTGTGGATACTGGAGCTTTATTTTCAGCACCAACCTATCGGAACCTATCAAAAGGATCATGAATCCTAGCGAAAGGAACATAAGGCCTATTTGAAACCTGTCGAAAGCTTCAAGAACCTATCAAAATCGATTGAAGGACTTCTCAAAAAAGCTTATGTGCACACGCTACAAGTTGGCGACTTATTGCACGCAATTTGAGGCACTCTGGTGACCGGCACGAAGTTCTTGGAAGTGCCCTGAGAAACCCTAATTGACCCACGTGCTCTCCCCCAACTCTAACTAACTGAGAGAGCCTTCTGGAAGGGGAATAAAAGAGGGAATAACATAATTATTCCAGCTGAGCTGTGATTGGCGGAAAAAACTGATCAGAAGCTAAAGGGGAGAGCTATATAAGGAGGGAAGCTACCAGAAAAAGGGGGATCAATTCTCAAGATCATAGCTTGCATCGAAATTCCCTATTCTTCCTTTTTGCCCAACTATGGTTGGCTAATTTCTTTGAAGCAGCAAGGAGTGAGGTTGGATCTGTAATTGGAGAGAGTTGAGAGTGTTATTGAGGGTCAGATAATACACAGACTATAAATCTGAGAGCATTTCATTATATAGTGAGTTTATTTCAATGCAATGCTGGTTTTATTGTGTTAATTAGATCCATAGTTCATTTGGTGCTCGATCAGGTTTGTGTAGATGGGATTCAGCTCACCCACTTAACTGGTAGACCTCTTGGATACTATTTGATCTCCCTAGATCTGATATTCCTATAATTACCTATGTCTGTGGCCTGGCAGTTGGAGCATTTATAGTGATTATAATGTTCTGATGGAAACCTGAGAATGGGGTAAATCTATTGGATGATCTGTGACCATTAAAGTGGACAGATCATAGCCTTAAGATCAATCAATATCTCTGGCTTAGATCAGATTCTTTTACCCTGCAGCTGTGCTTATAGCCAGATGAGGGATTAATGCACTCTGAATTCTTTGTGACACTGTCAGCTCAATCCAATTGCTGCAAGACCAAACTCCAAGCTGCTTCTCTCCATTTTCTGTTTCCAATTTCACCAAATATTTCCCTCACTTGCAAGATCTGAACTCTGGATTTAATCTTAATTCATTTCTGCATTTAATTGTATTTCTATAGTTTAGTTTAAAGTGACAAACACTTAAAACCTCTCCTCTCTCTTTTGCTAATTTAGTATTAGGTAGGGTGTCAGATCTGCCTTAGATCTGGAGATTTACTTAATTTTCAGCTCTCATTTTCCTGTGGATATATCCTTACCCTTTAAAACTTGCTACAACAGGCCCTGAATACTTACAGGTCTGTGTGTCTACTTACCTTGGTATGTGCAACCAATAGATCCTTTAATTGTGTGATTTTAAACCTCTTTTTGAACACAAGGTAAGTGGCCAACAAGTTTTTGGCGCCGTTGCCGAGGATCTATATGCTTAAAATTGGTGATCTAAGTTTGTTTTAGTATAGATTATAGATCTGTAATAGACTGTTTAGTTTTTCACTAACTGCTTTTGAAAGTTTTGTTGTTTTGGAATAGTTTTTATTGTTTTTAACATATTGGAAGCTGTGTCTAAGGAGGAGCATTGTGCTAGAGGCTGTGATAAAGTTTGCATCCCTCTCTACTCCTTTTATTTTTCTGATCTGTGGATATGTAGATGTATTAGTTAATTGTGTTTGTTCCTGATTGTTGTGTTAAATTTGTTATGTATCTTGTGTGCATTAAGATTGTGAGTGGTGTATGTTTGGAAGGAGAACTCTCAATCCTTAGATTGTTCCATTAAATCCAGAGGTTGAAAGAATTCTTAGGTCTAAACAAATCTCACCCACATCTGTTGCATCAGAATATGCTGAAATGGGTGAGCAACCTAGAACCTTGAAGGAATTCAATGCACCAAGGGTTTACAATTTCCCCTTCTGCATTCAATTTCCTGCTGGTCAAGGGAACTATGAGATCAAGTATTCCATAATCCAAATGATACCCTCATTTCATGGCCTGACCAAATAAGACCCATCTAAGCATATTGATGAATTTCTAGGACTGTGCACTATATTCAATATAACAGGTTTGGGGGAGGAACCACCAGGATGAGACTCTTTCCTTTTTCATTAAAGGATAGAGCCAGGACTTAGTTGTCAATGCTCCCACCCAACAGTATCCAGTCCTGGAGTGATCTTCAATGTCAGTTTTTGGCCAAGTTTTTCCCTGTGTTCAAGACAAGCCAGCTGAGGAAGGGCATTATCTCATTTGCTCAAGACCCAACTGAGGACTTTCACCAAGCATGGGAGAGATTCAAAGAACTCCTGAAGAAATGTCCCTATCATCAAATCCCTGAATGGCAGCTTGTTCAAAGTTTCTATCAGAGAGAATTGATTCTAAAAGCAGAAATCTGGTAGATGCCTCTTGTGGTGGTACTTACCTCCACAAAATTGCTGAGGAGGCTTAGGAGTTGTTCAACATCATCAGTGAGAACTCCATGCAGAGAGACATTGTCCAGGGACTTGGACATCCCTAGAATGGTGAAAGAAAATACCACAAGAGGAAAGATGTATGAGGTGAGTGGACACAATGATTTGGAAAGGAAAGTGGATAGTTTGACCCAGAAGTTTGATAAGCTCATGGGAGCAATGCAGTCACCCATGGCTACTAAAGTGGAGGAGGCATGTGTTATATGCTAGTCCCCCACTCCCTTGAGCATGTGACTGCCACTCAGTCTTTTGGGCAACAACCTACTGCTGGTTACCAATGGAGAAACCACCCAAACTTGAGGTGGAGACAAGATACTTTTCCAAACCAGCAGCAGCAGCCACAACAGCCCATGCCTTACAAAAATGCTCAGCCCTACCACCAAAATTACTTTCCAAGGCCCCACTATTAACAACCCATGACCCAGCCTGTGGCTCAGCCTGTGCAGCAAGCTACACCCCCTACAGCTGCTAGATCACTTTCTTTTGAAGAACAAGTTTTGGCCTCATTGCAGAACTTAGGACCCTTGTCTCAAACTGTGCACTCTCATAGCCAAAGTATTAAAAAGATAAAAGACCATCTTGGTCAGCTATCTAATGCTTTGACCAAGAGAGAGGAATGAAGGCTGCCTAGCCAACCCATGGACAACCCAAGGAGACAATATATGGTAGGTGAGGTTTCTTCTTCCCATGAGGAAGCCAAATCTGTCACCACATTAAGAAGTGAAAGGTTGGTGGAAAATCAAGTAGGCTGTGGGTTTTTCAAAATTTCAGAAAAAGAAAAAGAGAAGGTAGAACAGGAGCAACCCATGTTGAATAAGAAGGATAATGATGATCCTCAAGAAAAAAATAAAATAAAAAAGAGAGATGATGAGTTGGCTAAGGTTGCAAATGGGGGAGCAGTCCCACATTTGCCATTTCCTAAGGCAATGCAAGCACCTTCCCCTTTTGATAAAGGGCATGCCAAAATAGAGGAAATGATGGAAACTTTTAAGCAAGTGAAGATCAACCTGCCTCTACTTGATGCAATTAAGCAGGTTCCAGCCTATGCCAAGTTTTTAAAAGACCTTTGCACCCACAAAAGACAATCAAGGATACATCTGTCCAAGAAAGTCTTTTCAGCAGAAAAATTGAAACAAATACTGACTATTGCAACTCCAACAAAACTCCAAGACCCTGAAGTCTCCACTGTCCCCTGCATCATTGGGGATCATACCATTGAAAAAGCCTTATTAGATCTAGAAGCTAGTATGAATATGCTTCCATATTCAGTATATGAGAAGCTGGGCTTAGGAGAGTTGAAGCCCACACATGTGTTCTTACAACTAGCTGACATATCTGAAAGGAAGCCTGTGGGAATCATTGAAGATATCTTCGTTGGGGTTGACAAATTCTTTTATTCTACTAATTTCCTGGTGCTGGATATGGAGCCGAGCAAGTGTGCTACTTCTATCCCTGTGATCTTAGGCAGGCCCTTTTTGGCCACTGCAAATACTGGTATACAATGTAGATCAAGGGAAGAGAAAGCTTCCACATCTGAGCTTGAGCAAGTGGAAAGTGTAAATTCTGAAGCAAGGCCAGCAAAGCATCACCCATGGACTCCTACTTTATTACCTCTTCCACCACCTTCTAAGGCACCCCTATTGCCTTTACTCATCATTCCCTCAGATGTGGAGTTAAAGCAACTCCCAAAATCTTTAAAATATGTCTTTTTAGGCGCCAATCACAAACTGTCAGTGATAATCTCTTCTTTCCTCACTCTTGAGCAGGAAGAAGAATTACTTTGTGTGCTAAAAAGGCATAAGAAAGCAATAGGGTGGACTATTGCAGATTTGGGGGGCATAAATTCAGCTCTGTGCATGCACAAAATTTATCTTGAAGAGGGCTCTAAACCTTCTAGAGAGATGTAAAGGAACCTCAATCCGCACATGCAGAAAGTTGTAATGAAGGAAGTAGTCAAACTTCTTAATGTTGGGGTCATTTACCCTATCTCAGATTCTCAATGGGTGGCCCGTACCCAGGTGGTGCCCAAGAAATCTGGGATCGCAATAGTTGAAGCAGACTCAGGTGAGTTAATTCCAACCAGACAGACCACTGGTTGGAGGGTATGCATAGACTATCGCAAGCTCAATGAGAAAACTAGCAAAGATCACTTCCCATTACCTTTTATAGATCAAATCCTAGATAAGTTGGCAGGCAAGGCTTTTTACTATTTTCTTGATGGTTATTCAGGATACAACCAGATTCCTGTTTACCCTCAAGATCAGGAAAAAACCATATTCACTTGTCCATTTGGAACCTTTGCATACAGAAGGATGCCATTTGGGCTATGTAATACACCTGCCACTTTTCAAAGATACATGTATGCTATCTTTTCTGACATGATTGATAAGTTTCTAGAAATTTTTATGGATGATTTCTCTATTTATGGGGATGATTTTAGCCAATGCCTGCACCATCTCAGCCGTGTATTGTAAAGGTGTGAGGAGACCAACCTAATTTTGAGTTGGGAAAAGAGTCATTTCATGGTGACTCAAAGTATTGTCCTAGGACATGTTGTTTCCCAAGGAGGAATAGAGGTTGATCAAGCTAAAATTAATTTAATAGCATATTTTCTCCCTCCTAAAATTATCAAACAAGTCAAGTCATTCTTGGGCCATGTTGGTTTCTACAGGAGGTTCATCAAAGACTTTAGCAAAATTTTCAAGCCTCTTTGCCACTTGCTGTGCCAAGAGGTTCCATTTGTGTTCAATGATGAATGCCTAGCTGCTTTTGAACTTCTGAAGACCTGTTTGACTACTGCTCCTATATTGCAAGCTCCTGATTTTTTTCTGCCATTTGAGCTGATGTGTGATACATCAGACTTTGCCATTGGTGCAGTACTGAGACAAAGGAAAGACAAAGCACCATGTGTGGTGGTATATGCTAGTAAATCCATAGTTGATGCTCAATTAAATTACACCACAACTGAAAAGGAGCTGCTAGCCATTGTATTTGCTTTGAATAAGTTCAGATCATATGTGTTGGGATCCAAGATCACTGTGTTTACTGATCATTCAGCCTTGAAATATCTCTTGTCTAAGGAGGCTAAATCTAGATTAATTAGATGGATTCTTCTTTTACAGGAATTCAACTTAGAAATAAAAGACAAGAAGGAGGTTGAAAATGTGATTGCAGACCACTTATCAAGGATTTCAGATGCTGAAATAGAGAGCTTGCCCATCAATGATTCCTTTCCAGATGAGCAGCTTTTTGCTGTGGAGATAAGTATGTCAGTGTGCTTCGTTCAATTTACGTATTGCTTCAAGCATTCATATTTCAAGCATTCAGTAAGGATGATAGGAATTTATTCTTCTCACAAATTCGATATTACATGTGGGAGGATCCTCACCTCTTTAAGTATTGTGCAGACCAGGTGATAAGAAGATGTGTATCCAAAACTGAGTTTGAAAATATTCTAACCACGTGTCATGAACAGGCTTGTGGGGGCCATTTCAGTGGCAACAAGACTGCTGCAAAGGTATTTCAAAGTGGTTTCTATTAGCCCACTCTGTTCAAGGATGCCATACAACATTGCAAAGCTTGTTCTAAATGCCAACAAATGGGAAGTATTATAAAAAGAAACTCCATGCCCTTGCAACTTGTGCTTGTTGTTGAACTGTTTGACATATAGGGATTTGATTTTATGGGACCTTTCCCCCCTCCTATTGATATAATTTCATCCTTGTAGTTGTGGACTATGTGTCCAAATGGGTAGAGGCCATAGCTACAAGAACAAATGATCATAAGGTTGTCATTAAGTTCTTAAAGGATAACATCTTCTCTAGGTTTGGCTTCCCCAAAACTATTATTAGTGATGGAGGAAGCCACTTTTACAATAAACCTTTTGAAAAACTATTGGAAAAATACTCTGTGACCCACAGAGTTTCTACTCCCTATCACCCACAAACCAGTGGGCAAGTAGAGATTTCTAATAGGGAAATCAAACACATCCTAGAGAAGACTGTGCGAGCTGATAGGAGAGATTGATCCATAAAACTGTCAGATGCCTTGTGGGCTTATAGGACTGCCTATAAGACCACCATAGGAATGTTCCCATTCAGGCTAGTATATGGCAAGGCATGTCACTTGCCTGTTGAGTTTGAACATAGAGCATATTGGGCCATTAAAACATTAAATTCTGACTTAACTTTTGCTGGTGTGAATAGGAAACTGCAATTATCTGAGCTTGATGAGTTAAGGATGGAAGCATATTCAAATGCCCGGATCTACAAGGAAAAAACCAAAGCTTGCTTTCATGACAGGCATTTACTGCGTAAAGAATTCAAAATAGGTGATAAGGTATGATTGTTCAATTCAAGATTAAAATTATTTCCAGAAAAATTACAGTCCAAATGGGATGGGCCTTACAAAGTTTTACATGTTTCCCCATCTGAGGCTGTAGAAATCATGGACCCCAAAGATGATAGAGTCATGAAAGTCAATGGGCAGAGGCTAAAGATTTGTGTTGAAAAAATTTGTGAGCCTGAGGAGACCATTGATTTTCAGGACCCTCCAATTTATACATGATTTCAGTGTCTATCATATGTACTATATTTTAATTTTGTTTTAAGTGATTACTTTCTATTTTGATGTTTTGTTCATTTTCAATAAATTTTCCATGCTATAATTAGGTCAACATATCAATCTTGCCAGTAGTCTAGGGACCATGGGAGTATGTCAATAATGAAAATAACGTAAATGGCAGCACAGCAAAGGAGTTTGCTGGGTGCTGAGGCTAAACATAGCACAAAAATATAGTTTCTATGAGCATATGGGACCTTTCGATAGGTCATTTGAGGATGTCGATAGGTCATTTGAGGATTTCGATAGGTTATTTGAGGATTTCGATAGGCACTGAGACTTGTCGATAGGTGAAAACAACTCTTCGATAGGTTCAAAAGGTCAGAAAGAGGTTTTCGATAGGTTTTGGATACTTATCAGGAACGTATCAAAAGGATGAATCATGTTCCACATAAACCTATCGATAGGAAGGATTTAACCTATCGAAGCATCTCATCTGCACACTATATTCTTTATAGTGTTCGATAGGACGCCTTGACCTATCGAAATCACTCAGCTCATCCTATCGAAATTGATTTTTCACTCCTTTATATACCTGTCGTTAGGTCACTTTTGCCCATTCAACACTTTCTGTAAAACCCTAGCTCTCCCTTCCTCATTTGTCGCTGCTCTCATTCAGCCCGTACAAAGGAGCATTTTGCACCTGATTTTTGTGAAATTGAAATTGTGCATCACGATTTCTGTAAAACCCTAGGAGTTTTGGGTAAGCTGTCTCTCTACTTCACTTTGTTGTTTTCCTAGTTGTTTACTTCAGAATTTTAATTCAAATTGGTGAGTGAGCTTGAAGAGATCAATTTCTGAGAGCATAATGATCGATTCTGATGAAACCCTAGCTAACCTATTCCGGCAACCAGCTTCTTCCACCCTAAAGTCCTCCAAAAAATCAAAGCCTACCACCAACCCACCTACCAAGAGGAAGGTTCCTGAGGGGAAGCCTAAGAAGGCTCCTAAAGCAAAAAAGGCCAAGTCTGTCGCGATTCAGGAGCCTGATGCAAAAATACTTATGGAGAGATTTGCTCCAACTGGGGAAACACCTTTGCCCAACCTTGACATATTACCTACAGTGGAGCTTCCTACTGCATTAACCACCCCTAATGAGTTTGTGGATGGGTTGAGCCTTTTTCCTGAGACAGATTTTGATCTTGTATACTTTATTGAGATAGAGGAGTGTCAGGGGACACTAATGTATTTAAAGAAGGAGGGATTGTTACCCCTACTTACACCCTTGAAGGAGACTGTGTACCCCAGGCTGGTTAAATTGTGGTACCAGAATTTGACAAAGAAGGTGGTGCCTGGGAATGAGGCTGTGCTGAAAATTCTAATTGATGATTGGAAAATAACTATGGATTGTAAGGACATTGGGATGGCTTTGGGAGTTCCACATAAATTTGACTCCACTAGATCTGAGGGAGCACCCAAATAGGTTACATTCAGAGAAATGGCTAAACAGCCCACCAATGTAATTGTGGGATCTGGTGAATCTTTGATGAGAAGAGACCTCCAACCTAACCTCAGATTCATCGACACTATTCTGAAAAAGAATGTGTATGTCACTAGGCACCTGCAAGAGAGAAGGCCCCCAGTTGTAGATGCTTTATACTACTATTTAAAAGGGCAATTTTTGAGTACACTACAACTGATGTTTGAGACAATGGTAGACATTAATGATAAGGTGCTTAAAAGAGAGGCATTTGCTAAAGGTGTTGGGTTGCTTTTCAGCAGGCTCATTACATATTTGCTCAAGGCTGGGAAATATGTGGTTAAGAGGAATGAGCCAATCGCGAAGTTGACTCCGAAAGTGTATGAAAAAAGGGCATGGTCCACCAGCCTAACCCTAATTAAGAAAAGTAAGCCAGCTGAGTTGGAGGAGGTTGAGGAGGTGCCCACTACCACTGCAACAGATCTTACTGCTGAGATACCCTCATCCATCCTTTCACCTATCTTACCTACATCATCACCAACACCTCCACCCACTTTTCTTTTTCCCTTTGTATCAGTCCCTCTTCCAAAAGACCCCCCTCCTCCTACCTCTGAGCCAGTTTTACCTCCACCCACCACTCATATTCTCGAACGTGAAGTCCTTGAACCACACTACTAGAGCCTACCCCTATCCTTTATTTTCCACCCTTTGACCAACCCATTTCTGACTTTCCCCCTCACCAATCCCTCCTTCATACCCAGGGCATAGACCAGTTTACCACTGCTGGGTTCACTGCCCTCATGACATCCATTGTGGAAGATGTTTGGCATGAGTACACCCCACTCCCTGACTCCCCACACCCCAACCCCACTCATTTCAACCATGCACCCTCCTCCCCTTTCCACTCTATTCAAACAGCTATCCCCTCTACTCCCACCATTCCTGATACTTTTACTCAAATCTTCTCCCTATTATAGTCCATTCAAACTCAATTGACCACCAACAACCAAGCCCTCATGAGCTCCTGCCTTCAATCCATTCAGTCCACCCTTACCCTACCCTATTCAACTCCCCAACCCCTCACACTTTCCCTCTTTCCCTGTACAATCATCTCTCCATTTATCTCCTCCATCTTCACCCATAGCTCCACCTCCCACAGCTGCTACCTAATCTGAGGAGGCAGCAGCTCCATTTTTACCCATACCTATCTCACCCCCATCTTTTACCCCTCCATCACCTCCAATAGTAGCCACTGAAGTTGTTGTGTCACCTACCACCCAACCACCCACTCTCACTCCACCTGTCTTCATAGATGCCTCAACCCAAACTGACCCACTTGAGGAACTGATTTTCTCCACCCACTCCTCATCTTCCACTCCACCCCTTTCCTTGCCCATTGTACTCAGATCCCCCATCTACATTCCCAATTACCTCACTCTGCTGTATATAATGAGGGACGATCCCTACATCCGCAGGGATGTCCTGACAGGTATGGTTGCCCTCCGAGCTTCCCTGAAAGTCTCCTATGAAGAGCGGATTACCCTCATGGAATTGGAGCAAAGAATCTAGCTTCGGGATATCTCTCAGGGGTGGAAGGAAATCCTGACTCGTTATAAGTCCGCCAAACTACTTGTTGATGCTCAGACTCGCATTGTCGAGTTTGAGAAGAAGAATGCTGAGCTTCTCCAAAAAAAATTAGCCAATGCTCAGGAGATACTTAAGGCCAGCCACCCAGGAACTCTCTGAGTCCAACCTGTTTTATGCAGCGAAGTAAATCGATATTCTGGAGAGAAAAGTTGCTTCATTGACTTCTCAATCATTTCAACCAACCCCTCTTGCTACAGCTCCTCCTTCCAACCCTCCTGCCACTCAACCTACTCCTACCCCACCTGTAGATGTTTCCCCCCCTCCAGCCCATGATCTTCCTATAGCTAAACCTTCCCCACCTAAACCTAAGAGGATTTATACAAAGAGAAAAGTTATTACAAAGAGATCTGTTTTCTCTGCTTCTGCTCACAGTAAAGGGAAGGAACCTACTACCCAGTCTAAAGAGGTAGCTCCCACTAAGCCCCCACCCCCACATGACACCTCCTCCACTCTACTCTCCAAGGAGGAAAGAAGGCAAGCTGCTGTTGCCCATGGCCTAGGTCCTACTGTTCTTTTCCCTTCTGATTCTGAGTCTGACTCTGCTGTTGCTTCTACCAAGAAAACCATGAAATTTGCTGCTTAGTCTAAGGAGGCCCCCAAGCAGTCTACCCAGCAGTCTAAAGGAAAAGCTCCTTTATCCAAGGAGGATTTGATTGGTATGATTGGCCTGATGATGCTTGTAAATAAAAATAGACTATTTTTGTTTGTTTTCCCTTAATGATTTAGACCATGTACGTATATGTTAGCTGTTTCATCATAGTTTCTTTTATGTACTCTGTCTTTCTTTGTGCTTATTGTGCATTCATTTCTTCATCTATCCTTTTCATGATTACCATGC
Source organism: Chloranthus sessilifolius (assembly GCA_021018995.1). Lineage (NCBI taxonomy): Eukaryota > Viridiplantae > Streptophyta > Magnoliopsida > Chloranthales > Chloranthaceae > Chloranthus > Chloranthus sessilifolius. The sequence continues at coordinate 68,427,351 of CM037598.1, read as the reverse complement.
TCTCTCAACAGTGAGGATACTCTTTAATTTAGGTTTGGGGGTATGGCAGGTGTGCCAATGAAATGAGTTAATGCTAGTGCAGTAATGTTGAAAAAAGTTTTTGAAAATAAAATGATTTCCCACTTGATTTTTGAAAAAAAAAGAGGAAATTAAAAACTTTTTAAAACTAAAATGAGCTGTAGTTTTAGCATTTTTCATGAAGCAAATGTAAAGAATTTTCAAAAAGTGATGTTTAGTGACCTGAAAGGAGAGAAAACTGTGAGGATACACCCCAGAAATTTGATGGAAGGCCATACCCAGTGAGATTTGAGCCTGAAAAATTTTCTTTGAAGTGTCTTGGCAATTTTTTTACTCTAAGGACTGATTGGATCTAGTTTCGATCACTAGAAGTTAGGTAAATCCAAATTGAAATAGCTTGACAGCATTCATGACATTGAAGACATGAAGTAAGGCCATTCCTTGGACAGTTTGAGCTTAAAATGTCCCACCTTTGAACTGCCCTTGATACACACCATTTGAGCCTTAAAATTCCCAATTTTCTTTGATAAAAACTATATAATTTGAACCCAAAATCTCAGTGACCTGATACAGCCTAACCCTCACTCTGAGATTTCAGAAGGTAGTGCTGGTTTGATGGTTGGTTGAAAAAGTAGAAAGCACATTTGGTGGTATTGTGGCATTCCAACCCATAAAAAGAAAAATGGAGAAAAATACAAAAAGAAAAAAAAAACATACAAAAAGAAAAGGAAAAACAGAAAATCAAAGAAAAAGAATGAGAAAGAGAAGTCATTTCATTGAAAGATCGAAATGAGGATTAGAAACTGATCACTTCAAATATGAAAGTTCAAGAAGTAAATAGAATTGTGCTGAAATGAAGAAGGTTGAGTTGCAAATCACCTCCTTACTTTTACTGATTTCTCAATTTGAATCCTTTTTACCCCATTATTCTTTTACAAATTTCACCCATAAGCCACATTACAACCCAATAAAAAAAGACCCTACTGATCTAAAATGGATTGAGCTGTCATGTGGAGATAAGGATTTATTTAATTTATGGTAAAAAGAGTTAGAAAATTTCAAAAGTTAGAGCAATGTCTATACTCATGCTTGCAGTCCTATTTGAGGGTTATAATTGCTCTTGAGCTGTGATAAATGATGCACCCTTCTACTTTTGTTGTGAGTGAACAACCCTGGTAAGACTTGGGTCTGAAATCAAAATTGATTGGGGCATTATCAAAACAAAAATCTTAAATTAAAGGAGAACTCTGCATTAATTTTCAGGCACAATGCCTTGACATGAACTAATTGATGATGAAGGAATTACAACAAAATTTCAGATCTTAAACTGATGATTTTTTCTGTTGAAAATCCTCTAAAATTGAAGGGACATGGTGTGGAATTTATTTTATTTTACTTGAACTTTGTTTTAGCATGCTGCATAAGTATTAACTAATTGTATTGGAGAAGATTGGGGGTACCTTCACTGAAAACCCTCAGGCGACTCCACTCCTCCACTAGGGATCACCTAGGGCTTCAAAAGGCTTGATGCATATACTAAATGCATCTGTGCACCCTACAAAAGTGGTATTTTAGTTTTCTTTATTCTTCCTTTACTCAGGGACTAGTAAAGCTTAGGTTTGGGGGTGTGTTAATCTCTGAAAAATATCACTTGCACCCCTCAACATGAGCTTTGATAGACCTATGAGTGGACTAACAAATCTTGTTGAGTATGTCATGTAGATAGCAGTAAAAAGCAGTCATAGTGCAGAAATCCATCTCTCAGTGCAGTTCAGGCCCAATAATGGCCCACTTAGAGCATCCAGCAACAACAAAGCAGCCTTAAAGGAGTGAAAACAGGCTGAAAATAACCTGTCAAGAGGTTACTGGAACCTTTCGATAGGATCTGAAGGCTGAAAAAAGGAAGAAGTCATGAGAATGGGAGTATTCAATAGGATTCGTCGCACAGTCGGAAACGAAAGGGGAGCATCCTATCGAATGGTTGCCTGAGCTTGAAGAGAACCTATCAAGAAGTCTAGAACCTATCGATAGGAACTAGAAGCAAACCTATCGAAACTTATTGTGCAGAAATCAACCTATCGAAAGGATCCCCCAACCTGTCGAACACACCAGATGAAGGCTGTGGATGCTGGAGCTTTATTTTCAGCGCCAACCTATCAGAACCTATCGAAAGGATCCTGAATCCTAGCGAAAGGAACAGAAGGCCTGTTTGGAACCTGTCAAAAGCTTCAAGAACCTATCAAAATCGACTGAAGGACTTCTCAAAAAAGCTGTTGTACACACGCTGAAAGTTGGTAGCCCTCTGCACAACTGTCGAGGCACTCAGTAGAAGTTTCTAAGTGCTGAAGACCCTAATGTGCTCTCCCCCAACTCTAACTAACTGAGCAAGCCTTCTAGAAGGGGAATAAAAGAGGGAATAACAGAATTATTCCAGCTGAGCTATGATTGGCGGGAAAAACAGATTTGAGGCTGAAGGGGAGAGCTATATAAGGAGGGAAGCTGCCAGAAAAAGGGGGATCAATTCTCAAGATCAAAGCTTGTATCGAAATTCCCTATTCTTCCTTTTTGCCCAACTATGGTTGGCTAATTTCTTTAAAGCAGCAAGGAGTGAGGTTGGATCTATAATTGGGGAGAGTTGAGAGTATTATTGAGGGTCAGATAATACACAGACTACAAATCTGAGAGCATTTTATTATATAGTGAGTTTATTTCAATGCAATGCTGGTTTTGTTGTGTTAATTAGATCTATAGTTCACCTGGTTTCATTTGGTGCTTGATCAGGTTTGTGTAGATGGGATTCAACTTACCCACTTACTGGTAGACCTCTTGGATACCATTTGATCTACCTAGATCTGATATTCCTATAATTGCCTGTGTCTATGGCCTGGCAGTTGCAGCATTTATAGTGATTATAATGTTCTGATGAAAACCTGAGAATGGGGTGAATCTATCTGATGATCTATGACTATTAAAGTGGACAGATCATAGCCTTAAGATCAATCCAAATCTCTGACTTAGATCAGATCCTTTTACCCTACAGCTGTGCTTATAGCAAGATGAGGGATTGATGCACTCTGAATTCTTTGTGACATTGTCAGCTCAATCTGATTGTAGTAAGACCAACCTCCAAGCTGCTTCTCTCTATTTTCTGTTTCTAATTTCACCAAATATTCCCCATTTGCAAGATCTGAACTCTGGATTTAATCTAATTCATTTATACATTTAATTGTATTTCTGTAGTTTAGTTTAAAGTGACAACCCCTTAAAACCTCTTCTCTCTTTTGCTAATTTAGTATTAAGTAGGGTGCCAGATCTGCCTTAGATCTAGAGATTTACTTAATTTTCAGCTCTCATTTCCCTGTAGACATACCCTTACTTATCCTTTAAATCTTGCTACAACAGGCCCTGAATTCTTGCAGGTCTGTGTGTCTACTTACCTTGGTGTGTGCAACCAATAGATCCTTTAATTGTGTGATTTTAAACCTCTTTTTGAACACAAGTTAAGAAGCCAACAACATGCCACTATCTATCAAGCATTCACATTCTAGAATTCAGGTTCGAGCACTCAGATTGATGCATTCACGTTCTAGAATTCAGGTTCGAGCACTCAGATTGATGCATTCACATTCTAGAATTCATGTTCAACCATTCACGTTCAAGCTTTCATGTTCAAGCATTCATTTTCAAACATTCATGGTCAAGCATTCAAGTTCAAGCATTTTCGCTCAAACATTCATGTTCAAGCATTCACGTTTAACCATTTTATGCATTCTAGTTCAAGCATTGACGTTTAAGCATTCATGTTCATGCATTTCTGTTCATGCATTCTAGTTCCAGCATTAGCGTTCAAACATTCATGTTCAACCATTCACTTTTAAGCATTCAAGTTCAAGCATTCACGTTAAAGCATCCACGTTAAAGCATTCATGTTTAAGAATTCACGTTCAAGCAATATAGTTCAAGCATTCAAGTTTAACAATGACTTTCAAGCATTCTCGTTCAACCATTCACATTCAAGCATTCATGTTCACGTATTCATGTTCATGCACACATTCAACCATTCATGTTCAAGCATTCACGTTCAAGCGTTCATGTTCAAGTATTCCCATTCAACCATTCACATTTAACCATTCATGTTAAAGCATTGACTTCCAAGCATTCTAGTTCGAGCATTTACGTCGTGCCACTATCTATCGAGCATCCATGCTTAAGCATTCACGTTCAAGCATTCAAGTTCAAGTGTTCGTGTTCCAGAACTCACGTCCAAGCATTCATATTCAAGTTTTCACATTCATGCATTCCATTTCAAGCATTCACGTTCAAGCATTCACGTTCACGCATTCCAATTCAAGCATTCACGTTCAAGCATTCCTGATCAAACATTCACTTTTAAGCATTCATGTTCAAGCATTTGTGTTCAATCATTCACTTTCAAGCATTCACATTCATTCATGTTCAAGCAATGAAGTTCTAAAATTCACATTCAAGCAATGACGTTCAACCATTCATGTTCAAGCAATGAAGTTCTAAAATTCACATTCAAGCAATGACGTTCAACCATTCATGTTCAACAATGACGTTCAAGCTTTCACGTTGAAGCAATGGCATTCAACCATTCACGCTAATGCATTCAGGTTCAAGCATTCGCATTCAAGCATTTCTGTTCAAGCATTCATGTTCAAGTAATCTTGTTCAAGCATTCACGTTCATGCATTTTGGTTCTAGCATTCACATTCATGCATTCACTTTCAAGCATTCACGTTCAAGCATTTAGGTTCTAGCATTCACGTTCAAGCATTCATGTTCTGGCACACGTTCCAGCATTCACGTTCAAGCATTCACAGTCAAGTGTTCACATTCAAGCATTCCCGTTCAACCTTTGAAGGTGAAGCATTCACGTTCAAGCGTGTCACTAGCTATCAAGCATTCATGTTAATGCTTGAATGTGTTACTATCAATCTAGCTTTCAAGTTCAAGCATTCACTTTCATGGAATCTTCTTCAAGTATCCATGCTTAAGCATTCACATTCAAGCGCTCAAGTTCAAGCATTCATGTTCTAGCATTCACATTCAAACATGCATGTTCAAGTATTCACGTTCATGCATTCGAGTTCAAGCATTCTTGTTCAATCATTCATGTTCAAGCATTCACGTTCATGTATTCCAGTTCAAGCATTCACCTTCACCCATTCCTGTTCAAACATTCACTTTTAAGCATTCCAGCTCAAGCATTCATGTTCAAGCCTTCACGTTCATTCACGTTCAAGCAATGAAGTTCGAGCATTCACGTTCAAGCATTCATGTTCAAGCATTCACGTTCAAGCGTGTTACTATTTCAAGCATTCACGTTCAATCATTCTCGTTCAAGAATTCACTTTCAAGCATTCAGGTTTGACCACTCAGGTTGAAGCATTCATGTTCAACCATTCACGTTCAAGCTTTCTTGTTCAAGCAGTCATTTTCAAACATTCACAGTCAAGCATTCAAGTTCAAGCATTCTCGTTGAAGCATTTAGGTTTAAGAATTCGCGTTCAAGCAATGGCGTTCACACATTCACATTCAACAATTATGTTCAAGCATTCTCTCGGTCAAGCATTAATGTTCATGCATTCACGTTCAAACATTCACATTCAATCATTCATATTCAAGCATTTACGTTCATGTATTCATGTTCATGCACAAATTCATCCATTCATGTTGAAGCATTCTTGTTCACGCATTCATGTTCAAGCATTCACGTTCTGGCACACATTTAAGCATTCACGTTAAAGCATTCATGTTCAACCATTCATATTCAAGCATTCACATTCAAGAGTGTCACAATCTAAGAAGCATTCACGTTCAAGGATTCTCGTTCATGCATTCACGTTCAAGCATTCACATTTAAGCATTCATGTTCAACCATTTTATGTTCAAGCACGCTCGTTCAAGCTTTCCAGTTCAAGCATTCTTGTTCAAGCATTCACATTCAAGCGCTTATTCACGTTCAAGAATTCATGTTTAAGCATCCACATTCAAGAATTCATGTTCATGCATTCACATTCAAGGATTCTCGTTCAAGCATTCACATTTAGCATTCACGTTCAAGCATTCATGTTTAAGCATTCTCGTTCAAGCCTTTCTTGTTCAAGCATGTACATTCAAGCTTTCCAGTATAAGCATTCATGTTCAAGCATTCACGTTCAAGCATTTAGGTTCAAGAATTCACGTACAAGCATTCTGGTTCAACTAGTCTTCTGTAACCAGTCATGTTCAAACATTGACGTTCAAGCATTTATGTTCAAGCAATAACGTTTAAGCATTCACATTTAAGTGTTCAAGTTCAAGCGTTCATGATCAGGCATTCATGTACACGTTCAACCATTCATGTTCAAGCATTCACGTTCGAGCGTGTCACTAACGATCAAGCATTCATGTTCAAGCATTCACATTCAAACATTCTCGTTCAAGCATTTAATGTTCTAGCATTTCATGTTCAAGCATACACGTTCAAGCTTTTCAGTACACTCATTCAAGTTCAAGCATTCATGTTCAAGCATTCAGGTTTAAAAATTCATGTTTAAGGATTCCAATTCAACCAGTCATGTGCAAGCATTCATGTTCAAGCATTCACATTCAAGAATTCATGTTAAGCAATAACGTTTAACCATTCACATTCAAGCGTTCAAGTTTGATCGTTTATGGTCAAGCATATACGTACAAGCATTCACTTTCAAGCATTCACGTTCATGCTTTCACATTCGAGCATTCACGTTCAAGCGTGTAACTATCAATCAAGCATTAAACTATGACGTTCAAGCGTTCATGTTCAAGCATTCACATTCAAGCTTTCACGTTCAAACATTCATTTTCAAACATTCACAGTCAAGCATTCTCGTTTAAGCATTCAGGTTCAAGAATTCAAGTTCAAGTAATGACGTTCAAGCATTCACGTTCAATAATTACGTTCAAGCATTCACGTTCAAGCATTAATGTTCAATCATTCACGTTCAATCATTCATGCTCAAGCATTCACGTTCTTGTATTTATGTTCATGCACACATTCATCCATTCATGTTAAAGCATTCATGTTCTTGCACACGTTTAAGCATTCACGTTCAAGCGTTCACCTTCAAGCATTCACGTTCAACCATTCACATTCAACCATTCATGTTCAACCATTCACGTTCAAGCGTGTCACAATCTAAGAAGCATTCATGGTAAAGGATTCTCGTTCAAACATTCATGATCCAACATTCACATTTAAACATTCACGTTCAGCCCTTTTATGTTCAAGCATGCACGTTCAAGCATTCCAATTCAAGCATCACGTTCAAGCATTTACGTGCTAGCATTCATGTACAAGAATTCATGTTCAAGCATTCACGTTCAAGAATTCATGTTCAAGCATTCACGTTCAAGGATTCTCGTTCAAGCATTCATGTTCAAGCATTCACCTTTAAGCATGCACGTTCAAGCATTCATGCTGAAGCATTCTAGTTCAAGCATTTCATGTTCAAGCATGCACGTTGAAGCTTTCCAGTACAACCATTCAGGTTCAAGCATTCTCGTTCAACCATTCAGGTTCAAGAACATGTTCAAGCATTCATATTTAAGCATTCAAGCATTCATGTTCAAGCAATAACATTTAAGCATTAACATTCAAGCGTTCAAGTTCAAGCGTTCATGTTCAAAAATTTTCATACAGGCATTCACGTTCAACCATTCACATTCAAGCTTTCAAGTTCAAGCGTTCATGTTCAAGTATTTACATACAAGCATTCATTTTCATGCATACACATTCAAGCATGTCACTATCAATCAAGCATTCATGTTCAAGCATTAAAGTTCTAGCATTCATGTTCAAGCAATTTCGTTCAAGCATTCTTGTTTAGGCATTAGTGTTCTGGTAAGCGTTTAAACATTCTGGTCCAACCATTCACGTTCAACCATTCATGTCTAAGCATTCACGTTCAAGCATTCATGTTCTGGCACACGTTTAAGCATTCACATTCAAGCATTCACCTTGAAGCACTGAGGTTCAAGCATTCATGTTCAGGCGTTCACCTTCAAGCATTCACGTTTAAGCATTCATGTTCAACCATTCATGTTCAAGCTTTCACGTTCATGCATGTCACTATCTAAGAAGCATTCACGTTCAAGGATTCTCGTTCAAGCATTAACGTTCCAGCATTCACATTTAAGCATGCACGTTCAAACTTTCTATTTCAAGCTTTCTTGTTCAAGCATTCACGTTCAAGCATTCTGGTTCAAGCATTCACGTACAAGAATTCATGTTCAAGCATTCACATTCGAGTGTGTCACTATATATCAAGCATTAACGTTCAAGGATTCTCGATCAAGCATTCATGTTCAAGCATTCACATTTAAGCATTCACTTTCAGGCATTCATGTTCAAGCATTCTCGTTCAAGCATTCCTGTTCAAGCTTTCACGTTCAAGCATTCATGTTCAAACAATAATGTTTAAGCATTCACATTTAAGCATTGAAGTTCGATCGTTCATGCTCAAGAATTTACGTACAAGCATTCACATTCAACCATTCACTTTCAAGCATTCACATTCATGCGTGTCACTATCTAAGAAGCATTCACGTTCAAGAATTCTCGTTCAAGCATTCACATTTAGGCATTCACGTAAAACCATTTCATGTTCAAGCATGCACATTCAAACTTTCCATTTCAAGTTTTCTTGTTCAAGCATTCAGGTTCAAGCATTCACGTTCAAGGATTCTCGTTCAAGCATTCATTTTCAAGCATTCATATTTAAGCATTCATATTTAACCATTCACATTCAAGCATTCATGTTCAAGCATTCTCATTCAAGCATTCAAGTTCAAAAATTCACGTTCAAGCATTCATGTTCAAGCTATAATGTTTAACCATTCAAGAATTTACGTACAAGCATTCACATTCAACCATTCACGTTCAACCATTCATGTTCAAGCATTCACTTTCAAGCATTCAAGATCAAGCATTCTCGTTCAGGCATTTATTGTTCCAGCATTTCATGTTCAAGCATACACGTTCAAGCTTTTCGGTACACTCATTCATGTTCAAGCATTCATGTTCATGTTCAAAAATTCACGTTCAAGCACTCCAGTTCAACCAGTCATTTACAAATGTTCTTGTTCAAGCATTCATGTTCCATCATTCACGTTCAAGCGTTCACCTTCAAACATTCAGGTTCAAGCATTCACTTTCAAGCATTCACATTCGAGCATTCACGTTCTAGCATCTCACTATCTATCAAGCATTCATATTCCAGCATTCACGTTCAAGCATTCTCGTTTAAGCATTCATGTTCAAGTGTGCTACTATCTCAAGCATTCACATCCCAGCATACACGTTCAAGCATTCACTTTCAAGCATTCAGGTTCGAGCACTCAGGTTGAAGCATACATGTTCAGCCATTCACGCTCAAGCGTTCACGTTCAAACATTCATTTTCAAACATTCACGGCCAAACATTCAAGTTCAAACATTCTCGTTCAACCATTCACGCCCAAGAATTCACGTTCAAGCTATGACGTTCATGCATTCACTTTCAACAATAATGTTCGAGCATTCACGGTCAAGCATTCAGGTTCATGCATTCACGTTCAAGCATTCATGTCCAAGCAATCACGTTCAAGCATTCTTGTTTAAGCATTTAGGTTCATTTATTCATGTTCATGCACACATTCAACCATTCATGTTCAAGCATTCATGTTCTAGCATTCATGTTCAAGCATTCTCGTTCAAGCATTCACGTTCAAGCATTAACGTTCAAGCGTGTTACTATCTCAAGCATAAACGTTCATGCATTCTCGTTCAAGCATTCACGTCCCAACATTCACGTTCAAGCTTCACTTTCAAGCATTCAGGTTCGGGCACTCAGGTTGAAGCATTCTCGTTCAAGCATTCATGTCCCAACATTCACGATCAAGCTTTCACATTCAAGCATTCATTTTCAAACACATTCATGGCCAAGCATTCGCGTTCAACCATTCACGTTCAAGCTATGACGTTCATGCATTCACTTTCAACAATGATGTTCAAGCATTCACGGTCAAGCATTAAGGTTCAAGCATTCATGTTCAAGCATTTACATACAAACATTCATGTTCAACCATACACATTCAACTATTCATGTTCAAGCGTTCATGTTCGAGCGTGTCACTATCGATCAAGCATTCACGTTCAAGGATTCCCGCTCAAGCATTCACGTTCAAGCATTCAAGTTCAAGCATTCTCGTTCAGGCATTTATTGTTCCAGCATTTCATGTTCAAACATACATGTTCAAGCTTTCCGGTACACTCATTCATGTTCAAGCATTCCCGTTCAAGCATTCAGGTTCAAAAACTCATGTTCAAGTAACCCAATTCAATCCGCCATGTGCAAGTGTTCATGTTCAAGCATTCACATTCAAGCATTCATGTTAAGCAATAATGTTTAAGCATTCACATTCAACCGTTCAAGTTCGATTGTTCTTGTTCAAGCATTTACGTACAAGCATTCAAGTTCAACCATTCATGTTCAAGCATTCACGTTCATGCTTTCATGTTCCAGCATTCATGTTAAAGCGTGTCACTATCAATCAAGCAATCATGTTCAAGCATTAAACTAGGACGTTCAAGCATTCATGTTCAAGCATTAATGTTCGTGCATTCACGTTCAAGCATTCACATTCAAGCAATCATGTTCAAGCATTCACGTTCAAGCATTCATGTTCCAGCATTCACGTTCAAGCATTCACGTTCAAGCATTCATGTTCAAGTATTCACATTCAATCATCCCACTATCTATCAAGCATTCATGTTCTAGCATTCACGTTCAAGCATTCTCTTTCAAGCATTCATGTTCAAGCATCCACGTTCAAGCATGTTACTAGCTCAAGCATTCACATTCAAGCATTCTCGTTCAAGCATTCACGTTCCAACATTCACGTTCAAGCATTCAGGTTCGAGCACTCAGGTTGAAGCATTCATGTTCAGTTGAAGCATTCATGTTCAGCCATTCACGCTCAAGCTTTCACGTTCAAGCATTCATTTTCAAACAGTCACGGTCAAGCATTCAAGTTTAAGTATTCTCATTCATGCATTCAGGTTCAAGCATTCACGTTCAAGAATTCAGGTTCAAGCTATGATGTTCATGCATTCACGTTCAACAATGACATTCAAGCATTCGCGGTCAAGCATTAATGTTCATGCATTCACGTTCAAGCATTCAAGTCCAAGCATTGACGTTCAAGCATTCATGTTTAAGCATTCACGTTCATGTATTCATGTTCATGCACACGTTCAACCATTCATGTTCGAGCATTCATGTTCTGGCACACGTTTAAGCATTCACGTTCAAGTGTGTCACAATCTAAGAAGCAATCACGTTCAAGGATTCTCGTTCATGCGTTCGCGTTCAAGCATTCACATTTAAGCATTCAGGTTCAACAATTTCATGTTCAAGCACGCTAGGTTCAAGCTTTCCAGTTTAAGCATTTGGGTTCAAGTATTCACGTTCAAGCATTCACGTTCAAGAATTTACGTTCAAGAATTCTCGTTCAAGCATTCATATTCAAGCATTCACATTTAAGCATTCACGTTCAAGCATTCATGTTCATGCATTCTTGTTCAAGCCTTTCATGTTCAAGCATATGCGTTCAAGCTTTGCAGTACAAGCATTCATGTTCAAGCATTCACGTTCAACCAGTCTTGAAAGAGAATGCTTGAAAGAGAATGCTTGCCTCTTTGAATGGGGAAACCTAGATCTTCACCCTCCAGAGATTCATCTTCTATATCTAGATCTCTTGAAATCCATAGGCTGGAAGCCCAGCTAGCCACTTACAATAGATCCCTGCCTTTGGGAAAGGCATCTAGGATTCCTGCTGCTGATTCATGCTTGTCACTCTCTGGGATCGCTGATGAAGATGAATCTCCCTCCCTACACTTGGATTCTGATGTGGGGCACTCTACACCTAATCCAGGCCCTATATCACCTAATCTTACTAGCCACTCTTTGCAAGAGGGTACTCCCAGCCAATCTTAGGCCGACAGCACTCCTGATAAAGTAAGTGTACCTATCTCTTTTTCAAAATCGGGTGAACTCTCCCGCCCTATCTATCTTGGGCCTTTCCAACTACCCACCCCCTTTGGGCCATCCGGTTCTGAAATCCCAACCCGTGCTGCTTTGGATTTAGTCCAGTCAGTTAGATCCGCCCCTTACCAGACATTTAATCCTGAACCCGATCCTCCCTTGGCCCAAAATCTTGGTTTTGCGGTTTCCCAGCCCACTTATCCTAGGAATACTTCATCGTCCCCTGCACCCATTCTGCTTTCAAGCCCTTTTATGTCGTCCATTGACATTACATCTGATTCAGTCCCTCTGAAGTCCCTTGTCAATCCGAGCTCCACCATTACTGGCCTCCCTATCTCCTCCTCTGGGCCTGCTCCAGCCACCAGTTCTAACCTTCAATCCTCAAGACCCCTTTTGAGGTTATCATCAGCCTCTCCACTTACCTCCAATGCTAATCCCTTGCCTGATGGTCAAGTATCAAACATCCATGGGCACACCTCCCGGGCCACACCACCACCTACATGGAGTAGCCTCTTTCTACAGAAACCGACCAAAGCGTCTGGGATAGTGCTGCATTATATATACCCCCTACCATGAAGAACGAACCGGTCGCTATCTGCCCAAAGGCTGAACTTGAAGAGGAAGAGGCAACCTGGTCGAACTCGCTAATAGGCTATATCATCGGCATAAAACCAAGCTTACATGGGCTAATAATTGCAGTACAACGGAAATGGAGATGTCGAGGCGGATTGGAAGTGCTCCCAATTAGTAATGGGTTTTTTCTATTCAAACTATCCACTGCCGAGGATCGGAACAAAATCTTAGAGGGAGGACCTTGGTCCATTGCTGGCCGGCCTCTAATACTTTGGAAATGGACTGCTGATCTACAGCCGCAAAAAGAGCTGCTATCCACTGTCCCTATTTGGATACGGTTCCCGAACCTCCACATGCACTTTTGGTCTTCTAAGATGCTCAGCCGGCTTGCAAGTGTAATTGGGAAGCTAATCTCAATTGATGGAGGTACACACTCTCGTTCTCGAATGAACTTTGCGAGGGTCTGCGTAGAGGTGAACCTTCACTGCGCTTATCCAGATTCAATTCTTGTTGAAGTAGAAAATGGTATCTAATTCCGTCAGGAGGTGGAATACGAGTGGAAGCCTGAGGCTTGTACCCACTGCCATTCCTTTGGCCATCTGCTCACAGAATGTACGCGCCAGCCGAAGGCACTAAACAACGAGAAAATAAATCAGGCCCGACCTCAATCAGATGATACCACTTCTGCAGCCAAGTCCCATATGTCAGCAGATTCATCAGCCGATACTACCCCATTATCTGCTGTTTTGCTACCAATCGGTCATACACCTGATTCTAACTCCCAACAACGCCCATTAGCTCCTAAAAAAGACCCTCCAACTAAGGCTGATGGGAGCAAGACTCAATTTAAGAAGGGCTCCATCCCATCTACATGCTCCCAAAACAACTTGCAAACATCCGAAATCACCCACCCATCTGCTTCCAATCTTGAGCACACCGCCAATCCCCAGCCCCCTGGGCCTGCTGTTAGCACTTCTACATCCATTTCCCAACAGCGTCCCGCATTTACCAACCAACCAAGCACCATTCAGCAGCAGCCACTTGCCACAAACTCGTTCCAACTCCTCTCGGACTACCACACCTACATCTAAAAGAAAGTAGCTGATTATGCTGTGGCTACCCAATCGGATACGGCAAATCCCGACAATAACAAGCAGCCTTCTTTCATATCTCAATTGCATGGCTATGACGGCCAGGGGGCTCAAATGGACAAATGTAAGGCAGACTCTCCTTGCAAACCCGAAGGTGAATCCCATTCGGACATCAACGTAGCCATCCATGGAGAGGCCACTAATCCTCCGAATAATCTCCCATGATCTGCGCATCATGGAATGTGCGAGGCCTTTGTAGCCTTGCGAGGCAGAGAGAAGTTAAAACATGGATAAAAGTCAACAAAATTTCCTTGGTTACTCTTATAGAAACTAAATTGGACAGCTCTTCTTTTGCTCGGGTAAAGCGGCATATTTATCCTAATTGGAGTATGTTTGGGAATGACAACACCAATACCAAAGGCAGAATCCTTATTTGCTGGAATGAGGACGATGTTTCTTTACAAATTTTGTCCCATGACACTCAATATGTTCATTGCCTAGTCAAAGTCCCTAAACTCCAACATGAGTTTATATTCACGGCTATCTATGGGGAGAACACTGCAAGTAGAAGAGGAATTCTTTGGAACCAGTTGAATACCATTGCAGATACCATCAACCTGCCTTGGATTCTCTCGGGAGATTGGAACATGGTGAGATTTTCAAATGAGAAGGTGGGGGGAATGCCGTCCCTTGCAGGTTGCTTGATGAGTTCAACAACTTCATTGACTCTTGTTGCCTTAACGACATCCGAGCTGCTGGTCATTCCTTCACTTGGAACAATAAGAGCTCCAACAGTAGTCGGAGAATTGCCGCTAAACTTGATAGAGCCCTTGTCAATCACCTTTGGACTCAGAAGTTCTCCTCTTCTAATGCTATTTTCCAACCGGCTGCCTTGTCTGATCGCAGCCCTATTGTCATCCATCTCTGCAGGCCAATTGATTCTGGCCCCAAGCCTTTTAAGTTCTTTTCAATGTGGACCTCACATCAATCTTTTAATGAGCAAATTAAGAAGTGCTAGAAAATCAAGGTAAAAGGGACCCCCTTGTTTCAACTTGTTCAAAAATTAAGGCATACCAAAAAGGTTCTTAAGGAGTGGAATAAGAATCTTTTTGGATCTATTCACGAGGCTAGAAAATCTGCGAAAGCCCGCCTAAATCAGGTCCAAGCTGCGCTCCAAACCCAGCCATTTGACACCACCCTTCATGATGAAAAGGAGGCCACCTCTATGCTCCGCCACATTCTCCTTGATGAAGAATCTTTTGCCCGTGATAAATCTAAAGCCTTATGGAAAAAACTCGGAGATTCCAACACCAAGTACTTCTACTCTGAAGTATCTGCTAGGCAGCACTTTAATACGATCAATAGCATAACCCTTATGGACAGCTCTATCAGCACTAACCCTCAAATCATTGAGACTGAGGCTGTGAATTACTTCAAAAATCTGCTCAATAGATTAGATGATCCTTTGGACATTCCAAATGCTGGAATTAGTTTCAACAATTGCCTCACTGAAATGAATCAGGGAGTCCTTTCTAAGATGGTTACTCTGGCTGAAATAAAATCAGCTGTCTTTGCCCTTCATCCTAATAAAGCTCCGGGCCCGGATGGCTTCAATGGTGCCTTCTTCCAAAAATATTGGGGTATTATTGGCGATGATGTTGTGAATGGCATCACTCATTTCTTTAGCACCAAGCACATGCTACATTCCATCAACAACACCTTCATTGCAATGGTTCCTAAGAGTGGAAATGCTGCAAAGTTTGATGAATTTCATCCCATATCCTTATGCAATTTCTTATACAAAGTCATTTCCAAGATTCTTGCCACCAGAATTCAGCCTCTCATGCTCAGAATCATCAACCTCACCCAATCCGCATTTATCAAAGGAAGAAATATTCACGACAATGCCCTTCTTTGCTAGGCCCTTATGCATGGCTTCCACAGAGACAAAGGGAAGCCTAGGATGACAATCAAAATTGACTTCAAGAAAGCATTTGACTCAATGCGGTGGGACTACCTCATTCATTGCTTATGCCGGCTTGGATTCCCGACCATATTCATTGAGTGAATCATCGAGTGCATAGCCAGCCCCTCTTTTTCGGTATTAGTCAATGGTAGCCCTAAAGGCCACTTCAATAGCTCCTCCGGTTTAAGGCAAGGGGATCCTATCTCTTCCATCCTTTTCTCCATTGGACTTGAAGGATTTTCTGGTTTACTTATTAGTGCTTGTAATTCTGGCAATATCACTCATTGGCTCCCTGCTCCCCTAAACACTCACCACCTCCTATTTGCGGATGATCTCATGCTCTTTGCTGAAGCTAATATCCAAAATGCAACAAGTATTTACAATCTTCTCACCCACTTCGGCAGATTATCGGGTTTGCATGTCAATAACTCTAAATCTAAGGTCATCTTTGGCAGATCTTCTCGTAGAAGGAACCTCTTGTCCAGGGTTCTTGGCATGGAAAAAGGGACTCTCCCGTTGAAGTATTTGGGACTCCTTCTCATCTGCACTCGCCTCTCTACCTTTGATTACGGTCTTATCTTGGAGAAAATCCGGTATAGAATTAATTCTTGGAGGACCAGAAATTTGTCCCTTGCCGGTAGGTTGGAGTTGATTAAATCTACTCTCTCTAGTCTCCACATCTATTGGTCTTCTGCATTCCAGCTTCCACAAGGCATCCTCAACTCCATAGAGCAACTCCTTAGTTTGATTCCTGTGGGGTGGGAATGATCAGCCCATCAAGTTCACAACTATAGCATGGAATAGCTTATGCAAGCCTAAAGAAGAAGGGGGATTGGGGCTTCGCTCCATGAAAGATTGGAAACTTACCCTCATGATGAAACTTTGTTGGAGGTACCTTACCTCTAACCAGTCCTTATGGGCCAAGTGGGTTAACTACAAATACCAAGGCCACTACTCGTTTTGGGACCTTCCCATCCCTCGCATCTGCCCTAGGGTGTTAGGGGGCTCCTTCAAGCCCGCTATTTCCTTCTACCTCATGTTAAAATCCTTATTGGCAATGGACGCAAAACTGATTTCTGGCATAATCCTTGGACTCATGAAGGTAGGCTCCTTGACCTCTTTGGAGAGAGAGCTATCTATGATCTTGGGTTTGGCCAAAGGATCTGGGTTTGTCAATTCATCTCCAATGGCCATTGGGATCTTCCTCCTCCTATCTCGGTTGCCCTTATTGTGCATGAAATCTCATTCGGAGCGTCCCTATTGCTGGTAATTGTGATGATACTCTCACTTGGCTGCCCTCTCCTAAAAGCAAATTTTGTCTTCATTCCACTTGGGATGTGGTCCGCATCCGATACGCCCCCTTACCTTGGACAAGCTTTGTGTGGTTCAAGGGCAGAATCCAGCGCCATGCATTTGTCCTCTGGAGGGCTGCCCTTGGTAAGCTTACAACAAAAGATATCCTCCTTATGCGTCGTATTGTGGTTGATCAAGTGTGCCTATTTTGCAATACTACTAATGAATATCAAAACATCTCTTCTTCCACTGTGGGTACTCCTCTTGGATATGACGATCTATCCTTAGCCGCTACGGTATCCATCGCGCCCCCATGAACAACATCATTGAAGAAATAACCCACCTATCCAACGCCATCCTTGATGAAGAAACCTCGGACCACTTGAAACATCTGCTAGCTGCTGCGGTCTACACAATTTGGATGGAAATAAATGCAAGAATTTTCAAAGGTGCAGCGATCTCTTCTCTCACTCACAAAAGTGTCCTCTTGCGCAAAATCCTATCTTTCAGCCAACCTTGCGTTTGCATTGCAGGATTTTGGTGGCTGCAAGCAACCATGTGCCTCGCGGACTCCACACTCGAATGCTTGCAGCACCTCTTGCTACTTCGGTTTCTTCATCTGGACGAAAGAAACACCAAAAATTTCAACAATGAAGGGAATTCGGCTGCCTCCAACAATAATGAGGACCTATTGCCAAAATAATTGATGTGGCTTTTCCAATTTCCAGGCGTCTCCTTAGCTTTGCATCCAACTTGGCTAATTTTAAATATAGTAGGCATCTAATTGTTCGTTTGTGTCTTGGGACAGTTTTTGTAGGGTATCCTGCTATCCTACTGTACATAATTTCTACCATTTCGCCCCTCTCATCCCGGAGCGGCATTGTATCTATTTTTTCTATCTATTGAAAGGGTGGGGGGCCCTACTAACTCCTTTTTTGTCGAGCAAAAAAAAAAAAAACATTTAAGCATTCACGTTTAAGCGTTCAAGTTCAAGCGTTCATGTTCAAGCATTTACGTACAAGCATTCACGTTCAACCATACCCGTTCAACCATTCATGTTCAAGCATTCACGTTCGAGAGTGTCACTACCTATCAAGCATTCATGTTTAAGGATTCTCTCTCAAGCATTCATGTTCAAGCATTAACGTTCAAACATTCTCGTTCAAGCATTTCATGTTCAAGCATACACGTTGAAGCTTTCCGGTACACTCATTCATGTTCAAGCATTCACATTCAAGCGTTTAGGTTCTAAAATTCACATTCAAGCATTCCAGTTCAACCAGTCATGTGCAAGAGTTCCTGTTCAAGCAGTCATGTTAAGCAATAATGTTTAAGCATTCACTTTCAACCATTCACGTTCAACTATTCATGTTCAAGCATTCACTTTCAAGCATTCCCATTCATGCTTTCATGTTCGAGCATTCACGTTCAAGCGTGTCACTATCAATCAAGCATTCACGTTCAAGCATTAAACTATGACGTTCAAGCATTCACGTTCAAGCATTCACATGCAAGCAATCATGTTCAAGTATTCACGTTCAAGCATTCATATTCCAGCATTCACGTTTAAGCATTCACGTTCAACCATTCATGTTCAAGCATTCACGTTCAAGCATGCCACCATCTATCAAGCATTCGCATTCCACAGCATTCACATTCAAGCATGCCACTATCTATCAATCATTCACATTCCACAGCATTCACGTTCAAGCATTTACACTCAAGTCTTCACTTTCAACCATTTAGGGTCGAGCACTCAGGTTGAGGCATTCATGTTCAACCATTCATGTTCAAGCTTTCACATTCAAGCATTCATTTTCAAACATTCACGGTCAAGCATTCAAAGCATTCACATTCAAGCATTCTCGATCAAACATTCATGTTCAAGCATTCATGTTCAAGCATTCTCGTTCAAGCATTCACGTTCAAACATTCATGTTCAAGCATTCATGTTCAAGCATTCACGTTCAAGAGTGTTACTATCTCAAGCATTCACATTCTAGCATTCACTCTCAACCCATTCAGGTTTGAGCACTCAGGTTCAAGCATTCATGTTCAACCATTCATGTTTGAGCTTTCACGTTCAAGCATTCATTTTCAAACATTCACATTCAAGCATTCAAGTTCAAGCATTCCCGTTCAAGCATTTAGGTTCAATCATTCACGTTCATCCAGTGACGTTCAAGCATTCACGTTCAACAATGACGTTCAAGCATTAATGTTTATGCATTCACATTCAAGCATTCATGTTCAAGCGTTCACGTTCTCGTATTCATGTTCATGCACACAATCAACCATTCATGTTCGAGCATTCTTGTTCAAGCATTCATGTTCTGGCACACATTTAAGCATTCACGTTGAAGCATTCACATTCAAGTGTTCGCCTTCAAGCATTTACGTTGAATCATTCACATTCAAGCATTCACGTTCACCTTCAAGCATTCACGTTCAAGCGTTCACCTTCAAGTATTCACATTCAACCATTCACGTTCTACCATTCATGTTCAAGCATTCATGTTCAAGGATTCTAGTTCAAGAATTCACATTTAAGTATTCGTGTTCAAGCATTCACGTTCATCCATTTCTTGTTCAAGCATGCACGTTCAAGCTTTCCAGTTCAAGCATTCTTGTTCAAGAATTCATGTTCTGGCCCTCGTTCCAGCATTCACGTTCAAGCATTCACATTCAAGCGTTCACATTCAAGCATTCATGTTTTGGCACTCGTTCCAGCATTCACGTTCAAACATTCACATTCAAGCGTTCACATTTAAGCATTCATGTTCAACCTTTTATGTTCAAGCATTCATGTTCAAGTATGTCACTATCTATCAAGCATTCATGTTCAAACGTTCAAGTTCAAGCATTCACGTTAATGTTTGAATGTGTACTATCTATCAAGCGTTCAAGTTCAAGCATTCATGTTCAAGGAATCTTGTTCAAGCATCCATGCTTAAGCAGTCACATTCAAGTGTTCAAATTCATGCGTTTGTTAAGCATTGAAAAATATCATTTTTTACCTCTTGACCTAGCCTTTATTGCACCTTAGAGCCATCTAATAAACCTCTTTTGAGTGTGTTTGTAGTTAAGAATAACTTTGCAGCTTAGTACAATAGTCCACTCATTTAGAGGCCAAAGAAGAAAGTTTTTAAGCCAAAGCCTTGAAGCAGATGCAAGAATAGAAGATACATCATGGTGGTATATACCTTGGTGATCATTTTGGTAGCCCATGTGTGCTCTAGAAGTCAAGTAGATGAAAGAAGAGTGAACCCATGCATAGGAGACTATTACAGCAGTCTGTGTGCACAGCAGCAGCTATGCATAGAGGATTTCTCACACGGCTGAAAGCAAACTCATGCAGCCCACACACAGTTCAATTTGGCCTAAGAAGCCCCCTTGTGCAACTCTCCTATAGCTCAAGCACGCAGCAGTAAAAGAACTCACCCAGTGCACTTAGAGCTCGCACACAACACTCGCAGCTCAAGAGGAGAGAGAGTCCCAGAAGATTTTCTCATGAAGATCTCGCATGCCTCCAGGACAGAGCCAACCATGCGAGATGTGCAGCCCATCCTGGCAATCAACCCCGTGGAGCTCAATGCTCATCCTCGCAACAGCATGGCGAGACGCAATGTAGCCTAGTGAGAGCCTCGCGACTTGAGCCATCTGGAGAACCATCTGCGCGAGCTATGCTACTCAATACAAAAGGGACCTCACGAAGCTCATTCAACTACAAGATCAACCCCATGACAGCTTCACGAGAGGCCAATTTATAGCACTCATCTGTGTGAAGCTCGGGATCCCCACTTCTCAGTCCATACATAAGGACACTTTGGGAATTTTCTCACTTCTAGGGCACATATCCCGAGGTTCTCATCGATTTCACACATCTACAGGCATCCAAGGGTCACCATGGGGCTATGTCTTCAAGTAGAAATTAGGGTTTTCTCTTTTGTGTACCTATTGGCCAAGGCAATGAGAGACTTAGTATTTTAGCTATAATATTTTGGCAAAAACTTATCTCATCTCTAACCTAAATAGGCTGTGAGCTCAAGGGTTCTTAGGTCATTAGGGTTAGGGTTAGATCATCCCTTTTTCCTTTCTTCTTCAATCAAGTATTTCACGTTCAAGAATTAATGTTCATGCATTCACGTCCAAGCATTCACATTCAAGCAATGATGTTCAAGCATTCACGTTCAAGCATTCATGTCCAGCATTCACGTTCAACCATTCACGTTCAACCATTCATGTTCAAGCATTCACTTTCAAGCTTTCAAGTTCGAGCATTCACGTTCAAGCACCTCACTATCTATCAAGCATTCACGTTCAAGCATTCTTCTTCTAGCATTCACATTCAAGCATTCACGTTCATGGATTCACTTTGAACCATTCACGTTCAAGCATTTAGGTTCTAGCATTCACGTTCAAGCATTTATGTTCTGGCACAGCATTCACGTTCAAGTGTTCACATTCAAGCATTCACGTTTAACCTTTGATGGTCAAACATTCACGTTCAAAGGTTCACGTTCAAGCATGTCACTAGCTATTAAGCATTCACGTTCAAACGTTCAAGTTCAAGTTTAAGCATTCACGTTAATGCTTGAATGTGTTACTATCGATCTAGCATTCAAGTTCAAGCATTCACTTTCATGGAATCTTCTTCAAGCATCCATGCTTAAGCATTCACATTCAAGTGTTCAAGTTCAAGCATTCATGTTCTAGCATTCACGTTCAAGCATTCATATTCAAGTATTCACATTCATGCATTCGAGTTCAAGCATTCTCGTTCAATCATTCATGTTCAAGCATTCACATTCATGCATTCCAATTCAAGCATTCACCTTCATCCATTCCTGTTCAAACATTCACTTTTAAGCATTCCAGCTCAAGCATTCACGTTCAAGCATTCATTTTCAAGCCTTCACGTTCAAGCATTCACGTTCATTCATGTTCAAGCAATAAAGTTCGAGCATTCACATTCAAACATTCACATTTAAGCGTTCATATTCACGCATTCACGTTCAAGCATTTACGTTCAAGAATTCACTTTCAAGCATTCAGGTTCGAGCACTCAGGTTGAAGCATTCATGTTCAGCCATTCACGTTCAAGCTTTATGTTCAAAGCATTCATTTTCAAACATTCACAGTCAAGCATTCAAGTTCAAGCATTCTCGTTCGAGCATTCAAGTTCAAGAATTCACGTTCAAGCAATGACGTTCAAGCATTCACATTCAACAATTACATTCAAGCATTCACGTTCAAGCATTAATGTTCATGCATTCATGTTAAAGCATTCACGTTCAAGCATTCACGTTCATGTATTCACGTTCATGCACACATTCATCCATTCATGTTCAAGCATTCACGTTCAAGCGTGTCACAATCTAAGAAGCAGTCATAGTCAAGGATTCTCGTTCAAGCATTGACATTCCAGCATTCACATTTATACATTCACATTCAAGCGTTCCAGTTCAAGCATTCACGTTCAAGCATTTACGTGCAAGCATTCACATACAAGAATTCATGTTCAAGCATTCACGTTCAAGAATTCATGTACAAGCATTCCAGTTCAACCAGTCTTTTGCAAACATTTCTGTTCAAGCATTCACGTTCAAGCATTAATGTTAAAGCAATAACGTTTAAGCATTCACATTTAAGCGTTTAAGTTCAAGTGTTCATGTTCAAGCATTTACGTACAAGCATTCACATTCAAGCATTCATGTTCTGGCACACGTTTAAGCATTGACGTTCAAGCATTCATGTTCAAGAGTGTCACAATCTAAGAAGCATTCATGTTCAAGCATTCTCGTTCATGCATTCACGTTCAAGCATTCATGTTCAAGCATTCACGTTCAACCATTTCATGTTCAAACATGAACGTTCAAGCTTTCTACTTCAAGCATTCTAGTTCAAGTATTCACGTTCAAGCATTCACGTTCAAGAATTCATGTTCAAGCATTCACGTTCAAGAATTCTTATTAAAGAATTCACGTTCAAGGATTCTCATTCAAGCATTCATGTTCAAGCGTTCCCATTAAAGCATTCACATTCAAGCATTCATGTGCAAGCATTCTTGTTCAAGCCTTTCATGTTCAAGCATGTATGTTCAAGCTTTCCAGTACAAGCATTCATGTTCAAGCATTCACGTTCAAGCATTCAGGTTCAAGAATTCATGTACAAGCATTCCAGTTCAACCAGTCTTCTGCAAACATTCCTGTTCAATTGTTCACGTTCAAGCATTAATGTTAAAGCTATAATGTTTAAGCATTCACATTTAAGCGTTCAAGTTCAAGCATTCATGTTCATGCATTTACGTACAAGCATTCATGTTCAATCATACACGTTCAAGCATCTCACTATCTATCAAGCATTCATGTTCTAGCATTCACGATCAAGCAATCTCGTTCAAGCATGCTACTATCTCAAGCATTTACATTCAAGCATTCACGATCAAGCAATCTCGTTCAAGCATGCTACTATCTCAAGCATTCACGTTTCAACATTCACATTCAAGCATTCAGATTCGAGCACTCAGGTTGAAGCATTCATGTTCAGCCATTCACGCTCAAGCTTTCACATTTAATCATTCATTTTCAAACATTCATGGTCAAGCATTCAAGTTCAAGCATTCTCGTTCAAGCATTCAGGTTCAAGCACTCACGTTAATTCACGTGCAAGCTATGACGTTCATGCATTCACGTTCAGCAATGAGATTCAAGCATTCACCGTCAAGCATTAATGTACATGCATTCAGCTTCAAACATTCATGTCCAAGCATTGACATTTAAGCATTCTTGTTCAAGCATTCACGTTCGAGCATTCCTGTTCAAGCATTCTTGTTAAAGCAATGACGTTCAAGCATTCTTGTTAAAGTAATGACATTCAAGTATTCACATTCAAGCATTCATTTTCATGCATTCACGTCCAACCATTCACGTTCATGCATTCGCGTCCAACCTTTGATGTTCAAGCATTCACATTCAAGGGTGTCACTATCTATCAAGCATTAACATTCAAATGTTAGAGTTCAAGTTCAAGCATTCACGCTTATGTTCGAATGTGTCGCTATATATCAAGTGTTCCAGTTCAAGCATTCACGTTCAAGGAATCTTGTTGAAGCATCCAAACTTAAGCAGTCACATTCAACAGTTCAAGTTCATGCCTTCATGTTCAAGCATTCATGTTCAAGCATTTAGGTTCATGCATTCCAGTTCATACGTTCATGTACAAGCATTCAAGTTCAAGCATTCACGTTCAAGCTATCACGTTGAAGAATTCATGTTCAAGCATTCACGTTCACGCATTCCAGTTCTAGAATTCTTCTTCAAACATTCACTTTTAAGCATTCACGTTCATTCACGTTCAAGCATTAACGTTCAACAATGACACTCAAGCATTCACATTCAAGCATTAATGTTCATGCATTCACATTCAAGAATTCATGTTCAAGCATTCGCGTTAAAGCATTCATGTTCCATCATTCACCGTCATGCATTCAAGTTCAAGCATTCACGTTCAACCATTCATATTCAAACATTCACTTTCGAGTATTTACGTTCAAGTATCTCACTATCTATCAAGCATTCATGTTCAAGCATTCATGTTCAAGCATTCATATTCTAGCATTCACGTTCAAGCATTCTCGTTCAAGTATTCATATTCAAGCATTCACATTCAAGCATGTTACTATCTCAAGCATTTACGTTCAAGCATTCACTTTCAAGCATTCAGATTCGAGCACTCAGGTTGAAGCATTCATGTTTAGCCATTCATGCTCAAGCTTTCACATTCAAGCATTCATTTTCAAACATTCATGATCAAGCATTCAAGTTCAAGCATTCTCGTTCAAGCATTCATGCTCAGGAATTCATGTTCAAGCTATGACGTTCATGCATTCACGTTCAACAATGATTCAAGCATTCACGGTCAAGCATTAATGTCATGTACACATCCATTCACGTTCAAGCATTCATGTCCAAGCATTCACGTTCAAGCATTCTTGTTCAAGCATTCATATTCAAGAGTTTCACAATCTAAGAAGCATTCACGTTCAAGCATTAACAGTTAAGCATTCACGTTCAAGCATTCATGTTTAACCATTTCATGTTCAAGCGCGCACGTTCAAGCTTTCCAGTTCAAGCATTCTGGTTCAAGCATTCACGTTCAAGAATTCATGTTCAAGCTCTCACTTTCAAGCATTGAGGTTAGAACATTCACGTTCAAGCATGCCACTATCTATCAAGCATTCGCATTCTAGAATTCAGGTTCAAGGACTCAGGTTGATGCATTCATGTTCAACCATTCACGTTCAAGCTTTCACATTCAAGCATTCATTTTCAAACATTCATGGTCAAGCATTCAAATTCAAGCATTCTCACTCAAATATTCATGTTCAAGCATTCATGTTCAACCATTCACGTTTATGCATTCTAGTTCAAGCATTGATGTTCAAGCATCCATGTTCATGCATTTCTGTTCATGCATTCCAGTTCTAGCATTAACATTCAAGCATTCTTGTTAAAACATTCACTTTTAAGCATTCAAGTTCAAGCATTCACATTCAAGCATTCACGTTAAAGCATTCATACTTAAGAATTCACGTTCAAGCATTCACGTTCAAGCAATGTAGTTCAAGCATTCAAGTTCAACAATGACTTTCAAGCATTCACGTTCAAGCATTCTCATTCAACCATTCACGTTCAACCATACATGTATTCCCCTAACCGTTCCTTAATGACGTCCACCCCCAAGTGGAGGTCACTAATCCCCCTAACCGTTCGTTATGATTTGGGCCACATGGAACGTGCGGGGCCTCTGTAGCCTTGCAAGGCAGCAGGAACTCAAAGCTTGGATTAAATCCAATAAGCTCTCAATGGTTGCACTAATTGAAATGTTCAAGCATTCATGCTCCTGCATTCACATTCATGTATTCATGTTCATGCACAAATTCAACCATTCATGTTCGAGCATTCACGTTCAAGAGTTCACGTTCAAGTATTTACATTCAAGCATTCACATTCAACCATTCATGTTAAAGCCTTGACTTTCAAGCATTCTAGTTCGAGCATTCATGTTCAAGCGTGCCACTATCTATCAAGCATCCATGCTTAAGCATTCAAGTTTAAGTGTTCATGTTCAAGAACTCATGTTCAAACATTCATGTTCAAGTTTTCACGTTCATGCATTCCATTTCAAGCATTCATGTTCAAGCATTCACGTTCACGCATTCCAATTCAAGCATTCCTGATCAAACATTCACTTTTAAGCATTCAAGTTCAAGCATTCATGTTCAAGCATTTGTGTTCAATCATTCACGTTCAAGCATTCACGTTCATTGATGTTCAAGCAATGAAGTTCTAGAATTCACATTCAAGCAATGACGTTCAAGCATTCATGTTCAACAATGACGTTCAAGCAATGACGTTCAACAATTCATGCTAATGCATTCAGGTTCAAGCATTCGCGTTCAAGTATTCCTGTTCAAGCATTCATGTTCAAGTAATCTTGTTCAAGCATTCACGTTCATGTATTTTGGTTCAAGCATTCACGTTCATGCATTCACTTTCAAGCATTCACATTCAAACATTTAGGTTTTAGCATTCATGTTCAAGCATTCATGTTCTGGCACACATTCCAGCATTCACGTTCAAGCATTCATGGTCAAGCGTTCACATTCAAGCATTCATGTTCAACCTTTGATGGTCAAGCATTCACGTTCAAGCGTGTCACTAGATATCAAGCATTCATGTTCAAGTTTAAGCATTCACGGTAATGCTTGAATGTGTTACTATTGATCTAGCATTCAAGTTCAAGCATTCACTTTCATGGAATGTTCTTCAAGCATCTATGCTTAAGCATTCACATTCAAGAGTTCAAGTTCAAGTGTTCATGTTCTAGCATTCACGTTCAAACATTCATGTTCAAGTATTCACGTTCATGCATTTGAGTAGCATTCACGTTCAAACATTCATGTTCAAGTATTCACGTTCATGCATTTGAGTTCAAGCATTCTCGTTCAATCATTCATGTTCAAGCATTCATGTTCAAGCCTTCACGTTCATTCATGTTCAAGCAATGAAGTTCAAGCATTCACATTCAAGCATTCATGTTCAAGTATCATGTTCAAGCGTGTTACTATCTCGCATTCACGTTCAAGCATTCACGTTCCAGCATTCTCGTTTAAGCATTTACGTTCAAGTAATCACTTTCAAGCATTCAGGTTCGACCACTCGTTTTGAAGCCTTCATGTTCAACCATTCGTGTTCAAGCTTTCATGTTCAAGCATTCATTTTCAAACATTCACAGTCAAGCATTCAAGTTCAAGCATTCTCGTTGCAGCATTCAAGTTTAAGAATTCATGTTCAAGCAATGACGTTCACGCATTCATGTTCAACAATTACGTTCAAGCATTCTCACGGTCAAGCATTAATGTTCATGCATTCACGTTAAAGCATTCACGTTCAATCATTCACGTTCATGTTTTCATGTTCATGCACACATTCATCCATTCATGTTCAATCATTCACGTTCTGGCACACGTTTAAGCATTCATGTTCAACCATTAATGTTTAAGTATTTACATTCAAGAGTGTCACAATCTAAGAAGCATTCGCATTCAAGGATTCTCATTCATGCATTCACGTTCAAGCATTCACATTTAAGCATTCACGTTCAAGCATTCATATTCAAGTATTCACGTTCAACCATTTCATGTTCAAGCTTTCTAGTTCAAGCATTCACGTTCAAGCACTTATTCACATTCAAGAATTCATGTTTAAGCATTCACGTTTAAGAATTCATGTTCATGTATTTACATTCAAGGATTCTCGTTCAAGCATTCATATTATTCAAGCATTCACGTTCAAGCATTCATGTTCAAGCATGTACGTTCAAGCTTTCCACTATAAGCATTCATGTTCAAGCATTCACGTTCAAGCATTTAGGTTCAAGAATTCACGTACAAGCAGTTCGGTTCAACCAGTCTTCTGTAAGCATTCATGTTCAAACATTCACATTCAAGCATTAATGTTCAAGCAATAACGTTTAAGCAATCACATTTAAGCGTTTAAGTTCAAGCGTTCATGTTCAAGCATTTACGTACAAGCATTCATGTACACGTTCAACCATTTATGTTCAAGCATTCACGTTCGAGCGTGTCACTAATGCTCAAGCATTCATGTTTAAGAATTCTCGCTCAAGCATTCATGTTCAAGCATTCACATTTAAGCATTCATGTTTAAGCATTCAAGTTCAAGCATTTAATGTTCTAGCATTTCATGTTCAAGCATACACGTTCAAGCTTTCCGGTACACTCATTCAAGTTCAAGCATTCACGTTCAAGCATTCAAGTTCAAGCATTCATGTTTACGCATTCATGTTCCAATTCAACCAGTCAGGTGCAAGCGTTCCTGTTCAAGCATTTACATTCAAGAATTCATGTTCAGCAATAATGTTTAAGCATTTACGTTCAAGCGTTCAAGTTTGGTCGTTTATGTTTAAGCATTTACGTACAAGCATTCATGTCCAACCATTCACGTTCAACCATTCATGTTCTAGCATTCACTTTCAAGCATTCACGTTCATGCTTTCACATTCGAGCATTCACGTTCAAGCGTGTCACTATCAATCAAGCATTCCTGTTCAAGCATTAAACTATGACGTTCAAGCATTCATGTTCAAGCATTAATGTTCCTGCATTCATGTCCAAGCATTCACATTCAAGCAACCATGTTCAAGCATTCACGTTCAAGCATTCACGTTTAACCATTCATGTTCAAGCATTCACGTTCAAGCATTCATGTTCAAGCATTCACTTTCAAGCATTCACGTTCAAGCATTCACGTTCAAGCACCTCACTATCTATCAAGCATTCACGTTCAAGCATTCTTCTTCTAGCATTCACATTCAATCATTCACGTTCATGCATTCACTTTCAAACATTCACGTTCAAGCATTTAGGTTCTAGCATTCATGTTCACGCATTCACGTTCAAGCATTCATGTTCTGGCACACGTTCCAGCATTCACGTTCAAGCGTTCACATTCAAGCATTCACGTTCAACCTTTGATGGTCAAACATTCATGTTCAAAGGTTCACGTTCAAGCGTGTCACTAGCTATCAAGCATTCACGTTCAAACGTTCAAGTTCAAGTTTAAGCATTCACGTTAATGCTTGAATGTGTTACTATCGATCTAGCGTTCAAGTTCAAACATTCACTTTCATGGAATCTTCTTCAAGCATCCATGCTTAAGCATTCACATTCAAGCGTTCAAGTTCAAGCATTCATGTTCTAGCATTCACGTTCAAGCATTCATGTTCAAGCATTCACGTTCATGCATTCCAATTCAAGCATTTACCTTCACCCATTCCTATTCAAACATTCACTTTTAAGCATTCCAGCTTATGCATTCACGTTCAAGCATTCATGTTCAAGCCTTCATGTCCAATCATTCATGTTCAAGCATTCACGTTCATGCATTCCAGGTCAAGCATTCACCTTCACCCATTCTTGTTCGAACATTCACTTTTAAGCATTCCAGCTCAAGCATTCACGTTCAAGCTTTCATGTTCAAGCCTTCACGTTCAAGCATTCAATTTCATTCACGTTCAAGCAATGAAGTTCGAGCATTCACTTTCAAACACATTCAAGCATTCATATTCATGCATTCATGTTCAAGCGTGTTACTATCTCGCATTCACGTTCAAGCATTCACGTTCAAGTATTTATGTTCAACAATTCACTTTCAAGCATTCAGGCCTAAGTATTCAGGTTGAAGCATTCATGTTCACGTTCAAGCATTCATTTTCAAACATTCACAGTCAAGCATTCAGGTTCAAGAATTCATGTTCAAGCAATGACGTTCAACAATTACATTCAAGCATTCATGTTCGTGCATTCACGTTAAAGCATTCACGTTCAATCATTCATGTTCAAGCATTCACGTTCATGTATTCATGTTCATGCACACATTCATCCATTCGTGTTCAAGCATTCACGTTCAAGCATGTCACAATCTAAGAAGCATTCACGGTCAAGGATTCTCGTTCAAGCATTCACGTTCTAGCATTCACATTTAAACATTCACGTTTAAGCATTCATGTTCAAGCGTTCCAGTTCAAGCATTCACGTTCAAGCATTTACGTGCAAGCATTCACATACAAGAATTCATGTTCAAGCATTCATGTTCAAGAATTCATGTACAAGCATTCCAGTTCAACCAGTCTTCTGCAAACATTCCTGTTCAAGCATTCACGTTCTAAGCATTAATGTTAAAGCAATAACGTTTAAGCATTCACGTTTAAGCGTACAAGTTCAAGCGTTCATGTTCAAGCATTTACGTACAAGCATTCACGTTCAAGCATTCATGTTCAAGCATTCATGTTCAAGCATTCATGTTCTGGCACACGTTTAAGCATTCACGTTCAACCAATCATGTTCAAGCATTCACGTTCAAGAGTGTCACAATCTAAGAAGCATTAACATTCAAGCATTCTCGTTCATGCATTGTTAAGACCTGAAAAGTACCACTTTTCACCCCTTAACTTAACCTTTGATTAGACCCTTAGCCACCTAATAAGTTCTTGTTAAGTGTTTTGTGTAGGTAATAATCAGCAGTGAAATAAGGCCAGGAATCCTGTTAAGGAGCCTGCTTTGGCACCAGATATCCCTCAGAAGAATGAACTCTGAATCCAGACCTGAAATGAGCCTCGCGCAGCTGACCCAAGCTTGAGAGGATTCAGGAGAAATATGCCTCGCGCAGTTCAACTGAGCTTCCCAAGACTTTACAACAACCTCTCGCGCAGATGAGTGACTGAAGAGCTTTAGAAACTCAAACTCGCACAGCTCTCGCGAAGCTCAAGAGTAGAACACATCGCGCAGTTCAAAGCAAACCTCTCTCAATCTCGCAGTTAAACTCGAGCAATTTGAGAGAGAGAGCTTCAAAGATTCCTCGTCGCGGATACATTATTAGAAGAAGAACACCTCGCGCAGTTCTCGCGCCATTCAAGAAAGAAAACATCTTGGCGAAGGCAAAGCCAACCTCGCGAAGATCAGTGAGACATAGAGCCTCGCGAGGTAACTCGCGAAGTCCAGTAAAGAGAAGTGCTCGTGAAGTTCTCTCGCTGCTAAATTCACTCTCGCAAAGATCAGCCCAGCGAAGACCGAGCGACCTCGCGACTGCTTGAATTTCAATCCTGCGACACTTAAGACTGTGTTTTCTATTCAACCTCGCGAAGCCCAATCCAGCGAGAGCGCAATTCTCTACCGCGCGACTGCCTAAAGAGCAAACCAAGGCAACCTCGCGACGGCTGAAACTTCAGTGTCAAATCATCCTAGCGAAGAGCAAAGAGCTACCACGCGACAAGTCTGGGAAACTACAGCTACCTAGCGAAGCTCTGACCCTAAACTTCCATCTCTTCAGCAGAGGACCTTCTGGGTATTTCCAGCGATTAAGGCACACACTCCCACACTCAAATCTTCGTGCACGTGCCCCGAGACATCCAAGGATCATTATTAGGCCACGTGGCATTGTTAAAATTATGGTTTCCTAATCCTAATGCGCCGCCACCCCA
Organism: Chloranthus sessilifolius; assembly: GCA_021018995.1. Taxonomy (NCBI): domain Eukaryota; kingdom Viridiplantae; phylum Streptophyta; class Magnoliopsida; order Chloranthales; family Chloranthaceae; genus Chloranthus; species Chloranthus sessilifolius. The sequence goes on along the minus strand of CM037598.1, from coordinate 68,395,775 downwards.
CTACTATATAAACCCATACCTAGCTTAGGTTTAGGTATCTGGGAACCCATCTCAGATTGTTTTTTCTTTTCTCTTTCTTTTTAGCAGTAAGTAATTTTCTTTTTCTTTCCTTCTCTCCATAGTCCAGCACTTGCTGGCTATGCCTTTGTATGTGTTTTTGAATTAGATCAATGGAAGTTCTGTAATAGGATCTGTACTTTGTGGGATTGGTGTTTATGTGTGAGATGCTCTGTGCAAGGCTGCTGCCTTGTGATCCGCCATTGCTTTGCTATGTTTTAAAGCAATGGAGGACTGATTCTAAGGGTCATTCAGATCCAAGTGACCTGTGTGTCTGGGCTATCATGGTCCTATAGCCTTAGCCCCACCACAGGACCCACTAGATTTGAAATCCCCATGGGAGCTCGAGCTGGTAGCCTTGTGAGCATGGTGGTAGCAGTGATATTCTTGTTTTGTTTTGGGCTCCGTGAGGAAGATAACCTCTGGGATAGTCTGTGACCATTTAAGTGGACAGATTATAGCCTTAAGGTGATTCTAATCCACCGATCCAAGATGGATCCTTCTTCTTTACACCTGAGCTTGTAGAAGCCTGGTGAGACATTGTACAGAGGCAGACTCCCCTATATTTGTATAGATCCACCATCAGATGTTGGATCTGATCTGGTTATAGAGATTATAGACTGGTGATTGGACCATTGTAGCCTCGCTCAAGAATGGACAGCTAGATCGATGGTTGTACTCAATCTCTTGCTGGTTCTATGTGTTTGGGCTATCATGGTCCTACAGCCTTAGCCCCACATATAGAACTTTAGAGGTTGAGGTTCCCTATGGATTCTTGAGCTGGTAGCCTGGATGAAATAGTGCCTGCAATGATTTACTTGTTATGTTTTGACCCATCCCTGGATAGTGGCTCCCCTATAGGATAATCTGTGACCATTCAAGTGGACAGGTTATAGCCTTAAGGGTGGAATCATGGCAGAGTGATGGGTTAGATCCTTTCTCCTCAGAGGTGATAATGTAGCCTCTGGACAGGATTTCTATAACATCAGATCTAAATCTGAGTTACAAAACTTCTTTGACCTTGGCTCAATAATGTACTTCTCACCCTTTTTATACTTATTTTCCACACTCCATCCATCCTCTCAACACTTTTGGTAGTTTAGATATTAAAATACTTAGAATAAGTGACCTTAAACTCCCCTCCTTCTAGGATTGTCAGATCTATAGACAGATCTGGAGGGACTACTAGAGGTGGCTCCCTTGGAGCTCTAGATCACCTTTCCCTGTGGGACAAACTCTTACTTATCAAAACTTGCTACAAAGGACCCTGTATCTTGTAGGTCTAGGACTTCTGAGTTGTGCTAGATTCATCCCCTGTTTTACTCTGTCGTTGATTTTTAAATAACTTTCACCACCAACCAATAATGTAAGCACACCACAAGTCATCATCATGTTTTTGGCGCTGTTGCCGGGGAAAGATGATCTATTAGAAGACCCTCAGTTTTTGTGTTCTTAGTATTCTTTGCACATGTAAATAATTGATACTGCTGACATAATTTTGAACCTTTCTTGCAGATCTAGACAGCAGCAGTGAAGGATAGTTGGACTGCGATTGGAGCTTAGCTACCTCTGTTTGCAAACTCTCTGACTTTTAAAGCTCTGTCTATCTTTCTTAAAAAAAAAATTTTAGCAGTATCTAGGATAGTTTAAATGTATTCTTTGAATAGCTGTAAACTAGTTCGATAAATTTGTTAGTGTACAATCATTCTTTTGCGATGTGCTTGCAAGAATCTTTCCTTGTTGTTGGTGTGCTTATATGCTAGGGAGGAGATCCCTCAGCCCTGCTTAGAGCCTCTTAACCCTGAGTTAGAAAGGGGAATGAGACTTAGAAGAGACAGGCACACCACAGGAGAGCCCCCAAGTGAATCTGAGACAGCAATTATGGGTGAAGAACAGCCCAGAACCCTCAAGGAGTTGAATGCTCCGGATGACTATAACTCCCCTTTTAGCATTCAATTCCTTGATGTTCAGGGGAACTATAAGATAAAAACTTCAGTCATCCAGATGTTGCCAGCTTTCCATGGGCTTAGCAAAGAGGACCCTTACAAGCATATTGACCAGTTCTTGGCTTTGTGCACCACTTTTAATATCACTGGTTTGGGACCTAAGGCTACTAGGCTCAGACTCTTTCCCATCTCTCTGAAGGATAGGCCAAGTACCTGGCTGACCACTCTTCCCAATAATAATATTGCTTCATGGAAATACCTGCAGACCAGATTCCTAACCAAGTTCTTCCCTGAGACCAAAACTAGCCAGTTGAGGAAGGAGATTCTTGCATTTGCTTAATCCCCAACTGAGGATTTTAACCAGTCCTGGGATAGGTTTAAAGAGATGCTCAAACAATGCCCCCACCACAAGATTCCTGAGTGGCAGCTTGTACAAAACTTCTACAATGGGATTGATGAGAAAAATAGAGATATGATCGATGCCTTTTGTGGTGGATCCTACATGCACAAAACTGTTGAGGAGGCATGGGAACTGTTTGAGGTGATTAGTGAGAATGCTTTTCAAAAGCCATCCCTGGCAAGAACTAGTTAGGAATCTGAGTCAAAGGTGGTGCATGCTGCTGATCAAGAGGAAAAGTTTATGAGGTGTCTAGGAACAATGACCTGTAGCTGCAGATGGTAAACCTCTCTATGAAGTTTGATAAATTATTGACTGTGATACAACCCAGAAGGGCTGCTCATGTGGCTGAGGCATGTCTGATATGCCAGTCCCCACAGCACACAGTGGAGGAATGTCCATCTGCAGGGCAATTTCCTGAATTGATGTTGGAACATGCTGCTACTGCTCAATCTTATGGCCAGCAACAATCATGGGGCTACAATAGGCAGCCATATGGATACCAGCACCAAAATGCTGGTTACCAATGGAGAGACCACCCAAATCTGAGGTGGAAGCAAGACAACTACATGCAGCCCCAACAAATGTTGGCCTTACTACAAAGGCCACAGCAGCAGTTCAATCAAGGGAATGCCCCTAGGTCTACCTTCCAACACCATCAGCAGCCCCATCAGTAGCAAAATCAATTGGTCTTACACCCTTCTCAACCTAGAAATGTTTCTTTTGAGGACCAAATCTTGACTTCTTTGCAAAACTTGGGTTCCTTGGCTCAGACTGTGGACTCTCATGGTCAGAGCCTCCAGAAAATGGAAGAGCAACTGAGCCAAATGTCAAAAACCTTGGCTAGGAGAGATGAAGGCAGATTGCCCTGCCAGCCAATTGCTAACCCCAAGGGTCAGTTTTTAATTGAGGAAGCTTCCTCAAAGTTTGAGGATACCAATGCTGTCACTACCCTAAGGTCTGGCAGTGGTAAACAACAATTAGATGTATGAGATCATGAGGCAATTTCCACAGCTGATGCAAATAATCACGATAGAGAAGTTGTGGGACCACAAAGCCAAGAAGTGCCTGCCACCTTGCAGCAGGAGAAAAATAATGAGGCTGTAATTAAGCCGCAGCAGAGAGCAAAACATGAAAAAAGAAAGAAACAGAAGTTTAGTCATGGGCTAGCAGCTGAGGAACCAGCAGAACCTCAGCTGCCATTTCCTCAGGCTTTGAATGGTCCTCTCCCTTTTGATAAAGGGAATGCCCAGATGGAGGAAATGATGGAGACCTTCAGGCAGGTAAAAATCAATTTACCCCTGCTTGAGGCAATTAAACAAGTCCCGGCCTATGCAAAGTTCCTGAAAGACCTCTGTACCCAAAAGAGAAAGGCTAGAGGCCATGTGTCCAAGAAGGTCTTTGCAAGCGTCGATAATTTCTGTATTTAACATATCAATGCCTGGGAAGTTGCAAGATCCAGGGATACCCACTATTCCCTGCGTAATTGGAGACCATACAATTGGAAAAGCCCTTTTAGACCTTGGAGCCAGTGTTAACCTGTTTCCATATAGTGTATATCTGCAACTAGGTTTGGGGAAGCTGAATGACCCCCATCGTGCTGATGATGGCTGACAGGTCTGAGAGGAGACCTCTAGGAATGGTTGAGGATGTCTTAGTAGGTGTGGATAAGTTTTTCTACCCTGCTGACTTCTTAGTTTTGGACATGGGCTCAGATAGCCCAAACCCCATACACATATATCTTGGGCCTTTCTTAGCCACTGCCAATGCATGCATTCAATGCAGGTCTGGAATAATGGAGATAACTTTTGGACATATGAAAGTTGAGATGAATGTGTACAACACTGCAAAGTACCCTCAGATGGACAATGAGGAGAGCTTCGCAGTGGATGTACTAGAGGAAATTGTGGAAGAGGAATTGCCCACTCTGCTGGAGTGGGGCAACATTGTCAGGAATTTAGTTAAAATTTGGGATATGGCAGAGGAAGAGGGCCCAGATGGGAGATCAAAAGACATGACCATATTGAAGTCTTCTGTGGGCTCAGTGCAGCATTCCAGTTGGAAACCTACATTGATACCTCTTCCTCCAACCTCCAATGCACCAATTTTGCCATCCACCCAACAGGCCCCTGACCTGGAACTCAAGAAGCTTCCAGAAACATTAAAATATGCTTTCCTTGAGAAAGGTGATAAGCATCATGTGATTATCTCTTCCTCCCTTACCAATGAGCAGGAAGGGGAATTACTCACAGTTTTGAGGAAGCACAAGAAGGCAATTGGCTAGACCATTGCCGATCTGGGAGGAATTGATGCATCAATCTGCATGCATAGGATTCATCTTGTGGAGGGAGCACTACCCTCCAGGGAAATACAGAGGAAGTTAAATCCTCACATGCAGGAAGTGGTCCTTAAGGAAATCATTAAATTGCTAGATGCAGGGGTGATTTACCCCATCTTTGATTCTCATTGGGTGGCACCTATCCAAGTGGTGCCTAAGAATCAAACATAAGTGATTAAGACTGAAACTGGAGAGTTGAGGCCAGCCAGGGCAACCACTGGCTGGAGAGTGTGCATTGATTATAGGAAGCTCAACTCTAAAACTAGAAATGACCATTTCCCTCTCCCCTTCATTGAACAAATTCTGGACAAATTGACTGGAAAAGCTTTTTACTGTTTTCTTGATGGGTACTCAGGGTACAACCAAATCCCTATGCATCCTCAAGACCAAGAGAAAACTTCCTTTGGCACCTTCGCTTTACTGAAGGATGCCTTTTGGACTCAGTAATGCAACCACTTTCGGAGGTGTATGTATGCCATATTCTCTGACATGATTGACAAGTTTTTTGAGATTTTTATGGATGACTTTTCTGTCTATGGGGACAGCTTTGGCCAGTGTCTACAACACCTCAGCCTAGTTTTGCAAAGATGTGAGGAAACCAATTTGGTTTTAAGCTGGGAAAAGAGCCACTTTATGGTAACACAAGGCATTGTGTTGGGCCATGTAGTCTCTAAAGAAGGGCTTGAGGTAGACAAAGCCAAAGTGAACCTCATTGCCAATTTGCCCCCTCCAAAAATAGTCAAGCAAATCAGATCCTTCCTGGGGCATGCAGGATTTTACAGGAGGTTCATTAAGGACTTCAGCAAAATTGCTAAGCCATTGTGCCACCTGCTCTGTCAGGATGTCCCCTTTAACTTTTCTGCTGAATGTCTGAAGGCTTTTGAAACATTAAAAATATGCCTCACCTCTGCCCCTGTACTCCAAACACCAGACTATACCCTACCTTTTGAGCTGATGTGTGATGCATCAGACCTGACAATAGGTGCTGTGTTGGGCCAAAGAAAGGATAAACTGCCTGTGGTCATTGCATATAGCAGCAAATCACTTGCTAAAGCTCAGCTGAACTATACCACAACTGAGAAAGAGCTTCTAGCAGTGGTTTATGCTGTTGACAAATTTAGAGCTTACCTACTAGGATCTAAAACTGTGATTTTCACTGACCATTCGACATTGAAGTACCTATTGTCCAAGAGAGATGCTAAGCCTAGGCTGATTAGATGGATACTCCTGCTACAGGAGTTTGACATCGAAATCAAGGACAAAAAGGGTGTGGAGAATGTGGTGGCTGACCACTTGTCCAAAATTATCTTGGAGAAATGCCTGGATGGCCCTACAAATGATGCCTTTCCTGATGAGCAATTATTTGCCATCCACTCCTTAGTCCCTTGGTTTGCACACATTGTCAATTATCTAGTTATAGGAAAGATTCCTCCCCACTGGACCAAAATGGATAAAGACCTGTTCTTCTCATGGGTAAAGTATTTTTTCTGGGAGGAACCTTGCCTATACAAGTACTGTGCCGACCAGATCATCCGAAGATGTGTTTCCGAAAGTGATATCCCCAGTATTCTGGCCATGTGCCATGAAAATGCCTGTAGAGGCTACTTTAGTGGGAGAAAAACTGCTGACAAGGTCCTGCAGTGTGGTTTTTACTGGCCATCCTTATTCAAGGATGCATATACACACTGCAAGGCATGTGAGAGATGTCAGAAATTAGGAGGGCTGCCCAAAAGAAATTCAATGCCCTTACAGCCCATCCTTGTTGTAGAACTGTTTGATGTATAGGGAATAGACTTCATGGGCCCCTTTCCCCCCTCGAATGGTTACCACTTCATCTTAGTGGCAGTGGACTATGTTTCCAAATGGGTAGAAGACATTGCCACAAGAACCAATGATAACTAGGTGGTCCTCAAATTCATAAAGCACAACATTTTCTCAAGATTTGGAACCCCTAGAGCTATTATCAGTGATGGGGGTAGCCATTTCTGCAATAGAAATTTCGAGAGCTTGCTCAAGAAATATTCTGTGACCCATAGGATTGCTACTCCCTACCACCCACAAACAAGTGGGCAAGTTGAAATTTCCAATAGGGAGATCAAGCACATCCTTGAGAAAACAGTTAGGACCGACAGGAAAGATTGGGCTGAGAAACTGGATGATGCATTGTGGGCCTATAGGACTGCCTATAAGACTCCCATTGAAATGTCCCCATTCAGACTAGTCTATGGCAAGGCCTGCCATCTCCCAGTAGAGTTAGAACACAGGGCCTATTGGGCCATTAAGAACTTGAACATAGACCTAACTTCTGCTGGTCAACACAGGTCATTACAACAATCGGAATTGGATGAGCTGAGGATGGATGCTTACACCAATGCCAGGATCTACAAGGAACGGGCTAAAGCTTTCTTCGACAAGGGCCTGCTGAGAAAAAGCCTCGAACCGGGTGGTAAGGTTTGGTTATTCAACTCCAAACTAAAATTCTTTTTTGGCAAATTAAAATCCAGATGGGATGGTCCCTATGTTGTCGTGAATGTTTCCCCATCTGGTGTTGCGGGAGTCACGGATCCCAAATCTGGGAGGACCTTCAAAGTGAATGGTCAGAGGCTTAAGCCTTGCATTGAACGACCTGCAGAGCCTATGTGCATTATTCATTTTCATGAGACCCCTACCTCTACCTGACCCGCAGTTGTGTCCATATTGTACTATACTACTTTTGTTTCTACCTTAGGGGTTATGTGGAGTTTGATATTGTTGAGCTTGATAGAGTTTATATGGGATTGGTATGATTTCTTCTTCTTCTTCTGTGAACTGCTGATTTGGCCCTCATGCATTCCAAATTGTGATTTGGGAAGACTCGCGCAATTCGCATAGACCATTTCTTTCGCTGTCGCGAGTTTTAATGCTGCAGAATCTCTCGCGCACTTCTAGCTCTAACTCCCATAATCGCGCGATTCTAATATCTCGTGATTCCCTTACCCAGCTGTGCGAGTCTAATGCATTTGTCATTCCCCACGATGACTGCTGGGACTTGACGTTTTCCAACTCACTCTCAATTAATTACGGCGACTTGGATGTTATTCAACCGTTTCATCTTCCACCATCCTCGCTTTTAAATATGCAGGGAGGCCATGTTCATCTTCATCGCATCCTATCTCCTTTCACCCTAGCGGTCCTTCCCTAATCCTAATCATGGCAGATGACAAGCCAAATGAGCTGCCTAACAAGTTTTACCCGATGTGGCAGAACTCGCCGCCACCTAAAGAGCCGGATCCCCTCCAACCCCTCTGGGATGAATATGAGGAGGTTCTGCAAATCCATGCCAAGGAGGAGGAGGAAAAGCTTGACCCTTGAAGAAGAAGCTAAAGAGATCCATCCCTGCACCTCCACTCCACGCCCTTCCCCGCCTACTCCACCCCCTCCCCCACCTTCTCAACCCCCTCACCCCTGATCTCTCTCCCTCTCCCTCCTCCATTTTTGTAATTTTCTTTTTAATAATATCTTCCTTTTCTTATATGCTGTATAGTTTTCTATTGTTGGTTACTTTATTTCTTGTTCTTATCTTTTATGCTGTAATAACTCTGCTGCACCGACACCTTTGAACCAGTGAGGACACTGCTCCTCATGGGTTTGGGGGCGTGCCAGGCAAACCCTGCCAATGGAATAGCTAACATAAGTGCAGCAGACTCATCTAAGCAATATGGAAATGGACCTCTATTCACTTAAGAATCATGAAATTAAGAAGTTTAAAATTTATGCAAACCTTGGACATTATAAACTTCTAATATTTTACATTTCCATGATAATATCACTAAGGAAACCTACTTGTATCAGCACTTAGTGAATCATTAGAGAGAGAAAAAGGTGAGGACATACTTGAAAATTCAAAGGATGACCATAACCAGTGAGAATTAGGCCTACAAAATTTTTCTATTCTTTGAGGAGTAACTAAGGCATTTCTTTTAGTTCTAAGGACTGACTGAGTCACTGTGCTCACTAGAAGTTAGGTAACTCCAAGTTGAAACAACTGACAGTACTCATGAGACCTAGGAAAGGATCAAGGCCTTCTCTTGGACAGTTTGAGCCTAAAAAGATCAATCCTAAAGCAACTGTCCTTGTCCATACCCCCCTTTGAGCTTTAAATCCTAAATTTCTTCAAAATACACCTGAGTACTTGAACCTGAACCTATGAACCTGATTCAACCTACCCTCACTCTGAGAATTCAGAAGGTAAAGTAGAAAGAGTTGAAGATGGACTAGCTATGGTCAACATTAGGTGAATGGAGAAGAAGGATCTCAAAAATCTGGCAGTATGGTAACTGAGAACATGGTGACATTTCTGAAAAGCAAAAACAAAACAAAAAGAAGGAAACTCCAGTAAAAAGAAACAAAAATAATAATAAAGAGGAATAAGGGAGAAGTCAAGAGGAACTTTCATTGGAAAAATCAAAATCAAGAAAGAAACTGATCACTTCAAATCGAAAAATCTCAAAGAAGATGAAGGGAGCTGAATTATGGAAGGTGAAGTCATGAACCACCTCTGTGACCTACTGATTTCTCAAATTGGAACCCCTTTTTAACCTTCCATTCTTTTTAACCCTATCTCATAAGCCACATTACAATCGAGTTAAAAGCCCTTGTGATCCAAAGATGAGTGAGCTGTCACGTGAAGATAAGGAATTATCCAATCTATGGTGAGGAACCGCCAATGATGTCAGCACTTAAGAACTCTGCCTATGCTCATGCTTACAAACCCATTTGGGGGATGTAACTGCTCTTGAGCCTGTGAGAAAATGAACCCCTCAACGAACCTTTATGAGAGTATGCCCTGCAAAGTTTTCTTTTGGGTCTGAACTTGAATGCATTATGTATGACCTTAACCTAATTTTTCGACATAAGGATAAGCTCAGTGCTGACACGCACTTGTGCAGTTTTCTGTGATTGCAAACTATTTGGAAATGTTGTGCGATCATGAGAGTTTATGCTGTTTAAGAACTGTGCAACCAATGAATTAAATTTCTTTTATGTGTACTGATTCAAGAGTAGACTAAATCTGATTCCTTAACTGCTCATTAGATGATATTGCACTTTTGTTAACTATTTTATTTGAGAAGTTTGTGGGTGTCTTCACAGAAAACCCTCAGGAGACTTCACTCCTCCACTAGGGATCGCCTAGGGGTTTAAAAGGCTTGGTACATATGCTAAATGTATCCGTACTCCCTACGAAAGTGGCATTTAATTTTTAGAGTAGGTTTAATGTAGCTTTGCTAAGGGACTAGCAAAGATTAGGTTTGGGGGTGTGTTAAGACCTGAAAAGTACTACTTTTCACCCCTTAACTTAACCTTTGATTAGACCCTTAGCCACCTAATAAGTTCTTGTTAAGTATTTTGTGTAGGTAATAATTAGCAGTGAAATAAGGCCAGAAATTCTGTTAAGGAGCCTGCTTTGGCACCTGATATCCCTCAGAGGAATGAACTCTGAATCCAGACCTGAAATGAGCCTCGCGCAGCTAACCCAAGCTTTAGAGGATTCAGGAGAAATATGCCTCGCGCAGTTCAACTGAGCTTCCAAAGACTTTACAATAACCTCTCGCACAGATGAGTGACTGAAGAGCTTTAGAAACTCAAACTCGCACAACTCTCGTGAAGCTCAAGAGTAGAACACATCGCGTAGTATCGCACAGTTCAAAGCAGACCTCTCTCAATCTCGCGCAGTTCGCTCAGAACGGCTGAGGAGAGAGAGCTTCAGAAGATTTCTCGTGCAGCTATCGCACAGTCGCCGCGAGATGCAATTATCAGAAGAAGAATGCCTCGCACAGTTCTCACGCCATTCAAGAAAGAAAACATCCTGGCGAAGGCAAAGCCAACCTCACGAAGATCAAGTGAGACATAGAGCCTCGCGCAGTTTAGAACTCAGTAGAGCCTCGCGAGGTAACTCGCGAAGTCCAGTAAAGAGAAGTGCTCGCGAAGTTCTCTAGCTGCTCAAATTCACTCTCGCGAAGATCAGCCCAGCGAAGACCGAGCGACCTCGCGACTGCTTGAATTTCAATCCCGCGACACTTGAGACTGTGTTTTCTATTCAACCTCGCGAAGCCCAATCCAGCGAGAGCACAATTCTCTACCGTGCGACTGCCTGAAGAGCAAACCAAGGCAACCTCGCGACGGCTGAAGCTTCAGTGTCAAATCATCCTAGCGAAGAGCAAAGAGCTACCACGCGACAAGTCTTGGAAACTACAGCTACCTAGCGAAGCTCTGACCCTAAACTTCCATCTCTTTAGTAGAGGACCTTCTGGGTATTTCCAGCGATTAGGGCACGCACTCCCACGCTCAAATCTCCGTGCACGCGCCCCGACGCATCCAAAGATCATTATTAGGCCATGTGGCATCGTTAAAATTAGGGTTTCCTAACAGCCATAATGCGCCACCACCCCACTACTATATAAGCCCATACCTAGCTTAGGTTTAGGTATCTGGGAACCCATCTCATATCGTTTCTTCTTTTCTCTTTCTTTTTAGCAGTAAGTAATTTTCTTTTTCTTTCCTTCTCTCCATAGTCCAGCACTTGCTGGCTATGCCTTTGTATGTGTTTTTGAATTAGATCAATGGAAGTTCTGTAATAGGATCTGTACTTTGTGGGATTGGTGTTTATGTGTGAGATGCTCTGTGCAAGGCTGCTGCCTTGTGATCCGCCATTGCTTTGCTATGTTTTAAAGCAATGGAGGACTGATTCTAAGGGTCATTCAGATCCAAGTGACCTGTGTGTCTGGGCTATCATGGTCCTACAGCCTTAGCCCCACCACAGGACCCACTAGATTTGAAATCCCCATGGGAGCTTGAGCTAGTAGCCTTGTGAGCATGGTGGGAGCAGCGATATTCTTATTTTGTTTTGGGCTCCGTGAGGAGGATAACCTTTGGGATAGTCTGTGACCATTTAAGTGGACAAATTATAGCCTTAAGGTGATTCTAATCCACCGATCCAAGATGGATCCTTCTTCTTTACACATGAGCTTGTAGAAGCCTGGTGAGAGATTATACAGAGGCAGACTCCCCTATATTTGTATAGATCTGCCATCAGATGTTGGATCTGATCTGGTTATAGAGATTGTAGGCTGGTGACTGGACCATTATAGCCTCGCTTAAGCAATGGACAGCTAGATCGAAGGTTGTACTCAATCTCTTGCTGGTTCTGTGTTTGGGCTATCATGGTCCTACAGCCTTAGCCCCACATATAGAACTTTAGAGGTTGAGGTTCCCTATGGATTCTTGAGCTGGTAGCCTGGATGAAATAGTGCCTGCAATGATTTACTTGTTATGTTTTGACCCATCCCTGGATAGTGGCTCCCTATGGGATAATCTGTGACCATTCAAGTGGACAGGTTATAGCCTTAAGGGTGGAATCATGGCAGAGTGATGGGTTGGATCCTTTCTCCTCAGAGGTGATAATGTAGCCTCTGGACAAGATTTCTATAACATCAGATCTAAATCTGAGTTACAAAACCTCTCTGACCTTGGCTCAATAACGTACTTCTCACCCTTTTTATACTTATTTTCCACACTCCATCCATCCTCTCAACACTTTCTGTAGTTTAGATATTAAAATACTTAGAATAAGTGACCTTAAACTCCCCTCCTTCTAGGACTGCCAGATCTGGAGGGACTACTAGAGATGGCTCCCTTGGAGCTCTAGATCACCTTTCCCTGTGGGATAAACTCTTACTTATCAAAACTTGCTACAATGGACCCTGTATCTTGCAGGTCTAGGACTTCTAAGTTGTGCTGGATTCACCCCCTGTTTTACTCTGTCTTTAATTTTTAAATAACTTTCACCACCAACCAATAATGTAACCACACCAGAAGTCATCAACATGCATTCATGTTCAAGCATTCACATTTAAGCATTCATGTTCAAGCATTCATGTTTAAGCATTCACGTTCAAGCATTCATGTTCAACCATTTCATGTTCAAGCACGCATGTTCAAGCTTTCCAGTTCAAGCATTTTGGTTCAAGTATTCACGTTCAAGCATTCACGTTCAAGAATTTATGTTCAAGCATTCACGTTCAAGAATTCATATTAAAGAATTCACATTCAAGGATTCTCGTTCAAGCATTCATGTTTAAGCGTTCACATTTAAGCATTCACGTTCAAGCATTCATGTGCAAGCATTCTCGTTCAAGCCTTTCATGTTCAAGCATGTATGTTCAAGCATGTATGTTCAAGCTTTCCAGTACAAGCATTCATGTTCAAGCATTCACGTTCAAGAATTCATGTACAAGTATTCCAGTTCAACCAGTCTTCTGCAAACATTCCTGTTCAAGCATTAATGTTAAAGCTATAATGTTTAAGCATTCACATTTAAGCGTTCAAGTTCAAGCATTCATGTTCATGCATTTACGTACAAGCATTCCCATTCAACCATACACGTTCAAGCTTCTTACTATCTATCAAGCATTCATGTTCTAGCATTCACGTTCAAGCAATCTCGTTCAAGCATTCACGTTCAAGCATGTTACTATCTCAAGCATTCTCATTCAAGCAGTCACGTTCCAACATTCACGTTCAAGCATTCACTTTCAAGCATTCAGATTCGAGAACTCAGGTTGAAGCATTCATGTTCAGCCATTCACACTCAAGCTTTCACGTTCAACCATTCATTTTCAAACACATTCACGGTCAAGCATTCTTGTTCATACATTCAGGTTCAAGCATTCACGTTCAAGACTTCACGTTCAAGCAATGACGTTCATGCATTCACGTTCAACAATGACGTCCAAGCATTCACGGTCAAGCAATAATGTACATGCATTCAGGTTCAAGCATTCATGTCCAAGCATTAACGTTTAAGCATTCTTGTTCAAGCATTCACGTTCGAGCATTCCTGTTCAAGCATTCTTGTTAAAGCAATGACGTTTAAGCATTCTTGTTAAAGAATGACATTCAAGCATTCACGTTCAAGCATTCACTTTCATGCATTCACGTCCAACCATTCACGTTCAAGCATTCACGTCCAACCTTTGATGTTCAAGCATTCACGTTCAAGCGTGTCACTATCTATAAAGCATTAACATTCAAACGTTGGAGTTTAAGTTCAAGCATTAACGCTTATGTTCGAATGTGTCACTATCTATCAAGTGTTCCAGTTCAAGCATTCACGTTCAAGGAATCTTGTTGAAGCATCCATACTTAAACAATCACATTCAACAGTTCAAGTTCTTGCCTTCATGTTCAAGCATTCACATTCAAGCGTTCATGTTCAAGCATTTAGGTTCATGCATTCCAGTTCAAGCATTCATGTACAAGCATTCAAGTTCAAGCATTCACGTTCAAGCATTCATATTCAAACATTCACGTTCAAGCATTCACGTTCATGAATTCTAGTTCAAGCTATCACGTTTAATCATTCATGTTCAAGCATTCACGTTCATGCATTCCAGTTCTAGAATTCTTCTTCAAACATTCACTTTTAAGCATTCAAGTTCATGCATTCACGTTCAAGCATTCGCGTTGAAACATTCATGTTCAAGCATTCACATTCATTCACGTTCAAGCATTCACGTTCAACAATGACACTTAAGCATTCACGTTCAAGCATTAATGTTCATGCATTCACGTTAAACCATTCATGTTCCATCATTCACGTTCAAGCGTTCACCATCATGCATTCAGGTTCAAGCATTCACGTTCAACCATTCATATTCAAGCATTCACTTTCGAGTATTTACGTTCAAGTATCTCACGATCTATCAAGCATTCATGTTCAAGCATTCATATTCTAGCATTCACATTCAAGCATTCTCGTTCAAGTATTTATATTCAAGCATTCACGTTCAAGCGTGTTACTATCTCAAGCACTTACGTTCAAGCATTCACTTTCAAGCATTCAGGTTCGAGCATACAGGTTGAAGCATTCATGTTTAGCCATTCACGCTCAAGCTTTCATGTTCAAGCATTCATTTTCAAACATTCACGATCAAGCATTCAAGTTCAAGCATTCTCGTTCAAGCATTCAGGTTCAAGCATTCACTTTCAGGAATTCTTGATCAAGCTATGACGTTCATGCATTCACGTTCAACAATGACGTTCAAGCATTCACGGTCAAGCATTAATGTTCATGCATTCACGTTCAAGCATTCATATCCAAGCATTCTTGTTCAAGCATTCACGTTCACGTATTCATGTTCATGTACACATTCAACCATTCATATTCAAGCATTCTTGTTCAAGCATTAATGTTTTGGCACACGTGTAAGCATTCACGTTCAACCATACATGTTCAAGCATTCACGTTCAAGGATTCTCGTTCATGCATTCACATTCACGTTCAAGCATTCACATTATGTTGAAGCATTCATGTTCGACCATTTAATATTCAAGTGCGCACGTTCAAGCTTTCCAGTTCAAGCATTCATGTTCAAGCATTCATGTTCAAGAATTCATGTTCAAGCTTTCACTTTCAAGCATTTAGGTTCGAGCATTTACGTTCAAGCATGCCACTATCTATCAAGCATTCACATTTTAGCATTCAGGTTGATGCATTCATGTTCAACCATTCACGTTCAAGCTTTCACATTCAAGCATTCATTTTCTAACATTCATGTTCAAGCATTCAAGTTCAAGCATTCTCGCCCAAACATTCATGTTCAAGCATTCACGTTTAGTGTGCTTTGTAACGCCTCCATTGAAACTCATGACCATTTATTCTTTAACTGTGACTACTCCTCTTGGGTTTGGAGATCTATTCTCTCTAGTAGCGGCATCCTTCGGCCACCCGTGAGCAATATCGTTGTGGAGATTCATTCACTTACCAATGCTAACCTTGAGGGGTGTACCCTTCTTAGTTTGCAACATTCACTTGCGGCTGCTGTTTATTTACTTTGGCAAGAAAGGAACAACAGGTTATTCACTATGGCTGCGAGCGTCAATTATACTCAAAAGCATGTCTTACTGTGCAGCATTCTCTCTTTCAATCACATGTGATTTATTTCTTTGCTTGCTGCTTTGGGCCGCATCATTTCGAGGGAAGAGAGGCCAACACTTCTGGGATTTCTACAGGATTTTATGTTGTTATTGTTGCTTCATCAGCTTACATCCTTCCATTCAGCTCATTGAGATTTCTCAGCTTGTTGTGCTCTGTATCTCTTGGACGGATCGGCATCCATGCATCATCAAAAGTATTGACCGGCATCCAAATTCCCTGCTCGGCTATACTTAAAACATTTTGATACCAAATTGCTCTCATTTCCCTTCAAGCAGTTTTTTGTTCTGTTAGTTGCGGGCCTTATGTATAGTTTGTCTTTGTCTTGCCCCTCTTTTTTGGTTGCGGCACTGTAATTTTATTCCTTCTAATTAACGGGTGGGGGACCCTTTTAACCCCTTTTTACCGAGCAAAAAAAAAGAAAAAGAAAAAGCATTTATGCATTCTAGTTCAAGCATTGACGTTCAAGCATTTCTGTTCATGCATTTCTGTTCCAGCATTAACATTCAAGCATTCCTGTTCAAGCATTCACTTTTAAACATTCAAGTTCAAGCATTCACATTCAAACATTCATGTTAAAGCATTCATGTTTAAGAATTCACGTTCAAGCATTCACGTTCAAGCAATGTAGTTCAAGCATTCAAGTTCAACAATGACTTTCAAGCATTCTCGTTCTAGCATTCTCATTCAACCATTCATGTTTAACCATTCACGTTCAAGCATTCATGTTCCAGCATTCACGTTCACGTATTCATGTTCATGCACACATTCAACCATTCATGTTCAAGCATTCACGTTCAAGCGTTCACGTTCAACCATTCATGTTAAAGCATTGACTTCCAAGCATTCTAGTTCGAGCATTCACGTTCAAGCGTGCCACTATCTATCAAGCATCCATGCTTAAGCATTCACATTCAAGTGTTCAAGTTCAAGTGTTCGTGTTCAAGAATTCATGTTCAAGCATTCATGTTCAAGTATTCACGTTCATGCATTCCATTTCAAGCATTCACGTTCAAGCATTCATGTTCAAGCATTCTCACGTTCAGCCATTCCAATTTAAGCATTCCTGATCAAACATTCACTTTTAAACATTCAAGTTCAAGCATTTGTGTTCAATCATTCACGTTCATTCATGTTCAAGCAATGAAGTTCCAGAATTCACGTTCAAGGAATGACGTTCAAGAATTCACGTTCAACAATGACGTTCAAGCTTTCACATTAAAGCAATGGCATTCAACCATTCACGCTAATGCATTCAGGTTCAAGCATTCGCATTCATGCATTCCTGTTCAAGCATTCATGTTCAAGTAATCTTGTTCAAACATTCACGTTCATGCATTTTGGTTCAAGCATTCACGTTCATGCATTCACTTTCAAGCATTCACGTTCAAGAATTTAGGTTCTAGCATTCATGTCCAAGCATTCACGTTCAAGCATTCATGTTCTGGCACACGTTCCAGCATTCACGTTCAAGCATTCATGGTCAAGCGTTCACATTCAAGCATTCATGTTCAACCTTTGAAGGTCAAGCATTCACGTTCAAACGTTCAAGTTCAAGTTTAAGCATTCACGCTAATGCTTGAATGTGTGTTACTATCGATCTAGCGTTCAAGTTCGAGCATTCACTTTCATGGAATCTTCTTCAAGCATCCATGTTTAGGCATTCACATTCAAGCGTTCAAGTTCAAGCGTTCATGTTCTAGCATTCACGTTCAAACATTCATGTTCAAGTATTCACATTCATGCATTCGAGTTCAATCATTCTCGTTCAATCATTCATATTCAAGCAATCACGTTCATGCATTTCAGTTCAAGCATTCACCTTCACCCATTCCCGTTCAAGCATTCACTTTTAAGCATTCCAGCTTAAGCATTCACGTTCAAGCATTCATATTCAAGCCTTCACATTCATTCACATTCAAGCAATGAAGTTCGAGCATTCACGTTCAAACATTCATGTTCAAGCATGTTACTATCTCGCATTCACGTTCCAACATTCATGTTCAAGCATTTACGTTCAACAATTCACTTTCAAGCATTCAGGTTCGACCACTCAGGTTGAAGCATTCATGTTCAACCATTCACGTTCAAGCTTTCATGTTCAAGCATTCATTTTCAAACATTCACAGTCAAGCATTCAAGTTCAAGCATTCTCGTTCAAGCATTCACGTTCAAGAATTCACGTTCAAGCAATGACGTTCACGCATTCACGTTCAACAATTACGTTCAAGCATTCTCATGGCCAAGCATTAATGTTCATGCATTCACGTTCAATCATTTATGTTCAAGCATTCACGTTCATGTATTCATGTTCATGCACACATTCATCCATTCATGTTCAAGCATTCTTGTTCACGCATTCATGTTCAAGCATTCATATTCTGGCACACGTTTAAGCATTCACATTGAAGCATTCACGTTCAACCATTCATGTTCAAGCATTCACATTCAAGAGTGTCACAATCTAAGAAGCATTCACATTCAAGCATTCACATTTAAGCATTCACGTTCAAGCATTCACGTTCAAGCTTTCCAGCTCAAGCATTCTTGTTCAAGGATTCACGTTCAAGAACTTATTCACATTTAAGCATTCACGTTCAAGCATTCATGTTCAAGCATTCACTTTCAAGCTTTCCAGCTCAAGCATTCTTGTTCAAGGATTCACGTTCAAGCACTTATTCACGTCCAAGAATTCACGTTTAAGCATTCACGTTCAAGAATTCATGTTCATGCATTCACATTCAAGGATTCTCGTTCAAGCATTCACATTTAAGCATTCACGTTCAAGCATTCTCGTTCAAGCCTTTCATGTTCAAGCTTTCTAGTATAATCATTCTTGTTCAAGCATTCACGTTCAAGCATTTAGGTTCAAGAATTCACATATAAGCATTTCTGTTCAACCAGTCTTCTGTAAGCATTCACGTTCAAGCATTAATGTTCAAGCAATAATGTTTAAGCATTCACATTTAAGCATTCAAGTTCAAGCGTTCATGTTCAAGCATTCATGTACACGTTCAACCATTCATGTTCAAGCATTCACGTTCGAGCATGTCACTAACGATCAAGCATTCATGATCAAGGATTCTTGCTCAAGCATTCATGTTCAAGCATTCACATTTAAGCATTCACGTTCAAGCATTCAAGTTCAAGCATTCTCATTCAAGCATTTCATGTTCAAGCATACACGTTCAAGCTTTCCGATACACTCATTCAAGTTCAAGCATTCACGTTCAAGCATTCAGGTTCAAAAATTCTTTTTTAAGCATTCCAATTCAACCAGTGATGTGCAAGTATTCCTGTTCAAGCATTCACATTCAAGAATCTATGTTAAGCAATGACGTTTAAGCATTCACGTTCAAGCGTTCAAGTTTGATCGTTTATGTTCAAGCATTTACGTACAAGCATCCATGCTCAACCATTCACGTTCAACCATTCATGTTCTAGCATTTACTTTCAATCATTCATGTTCATGCTTTTACATTCGAGCATTCACATTCAAACGTGTCACTATCAATCAAGCATTCCTGTTCAAGCATTAAACTATGGCGTTCAAGCATTCACGTCCAAGCATTCACATTCAAGCAACCATGTTCAAGCATTCACGTTCAACCATTCATGTTCCAGCATTCACGTTCAACCATTCATGTTCAAGCATTCACTTTCAAGCATTCACGTTCGATCATTCTTGTTCAAGCACCTCACTATCTATTAAGCATTCACGTTCAAGCATTCTTGTTCTAGCTTTCACATTCAAGCATTCTCTTTCAAGCATTCACATTCTAGCATTAATGTTCAAGTATTCACGTTCAAGCATTCTCGTTCAAGCATTCACATTCCAACATTCACGTTCAAGCATTCACTTTCAAGCATTCAGGTTAGAGCACTCAGGTTGAAGCATTCATGTTCAGCCATTCACGCTCAAGCTTTCACATTCAAGCATTCCTTTTCATTTATTCATGGTGAAGCATTCAAGTTCAAACATTCTCGTTCAAGCAATGACGTTCAAGCATTCATGTTTCAAGCATTAATGTTCTTGCATTCACATTCAAGCATTCAAATTCATATATTCATGTTCAACGATTCTTTTTTAAGCATTCACGGTCTGGCACATGTTTAAGCATTCACGTTGGAGCATTCCCGTTCAAGCATTGACGTTCAAGAGTGTCACAATCTAAGAAGCAATCACATTCAAGGATTCTCATTCATGCATTCACGTTAAAGCATTCACGTTCAAGCATTCATGTTCAAGCACGCACGTTCAAGCTTTCCAATTCAAGCATTCTGGTTCAAGTATTAACGTTCAAGAATTCATGTTCAAGAATTCATATTCAAGGATTCTCGTTGAAGCATTCATGTTCAAGCATTCACATTTAAGCATTCACGTTCAAGCATTCATGTTCAAGCATTCACGTTCAAGCATTCAGGTTCAAGAATTCATCTACAAGCATTCCAGTTCAACCAGTCTTCTGCAAACATTCCTGTTCAAGCATTAATGTTAAAGTAATAACGTTTAACCATTCACATTTAAGGGTTCAAGTTCAAGCGTTCATGTTCAATCATTTACGTATAAGCATTCATGTTCAAGCAAGCACATTCTGGCACACGTTTAAGTATTCACGTTCATGCATTCATGTTCAAGCATTCATGTTCAAGCATTCACATTCAAGAGTGCCACAATCTAAGAAACATTCACGTTCAAGGATTGTCATTCATGAATTCATGTTCAAGCATTCACATTTAAGCATTCACATTCAAGCATTCACGTTCAACCATTTCATGTTCAAGCCCACACGTTCAAGCTTTCTAGTTCAAGCATTATGGTTCAAGTATTCACATTCAAGAATTCATGTTAAAGAATTCATGTTCAAGGATTCTCGTTCAAGCATTCATGTTCAAGCATTCGCATTTAAGCATTCACGTTCAAGCATTCGTGTGCAAGCATTCTCGTTCAAGCCTTTCATGTTCAAGCATGTACGTTCAAGCTTTCCGGTATAAGCATTCATGTTCAAGCATTCACGTTCAAGCATTCAGGTTCAAGAATTCATGTACAAGCATTCCAGTTCAACTAGTCTTCTGCAAGCATTCCTGTTCAATCATTAATGTTAAGCATTCTAGTTCAAGCGTTCTTGTGCAAGCATTTACGTACAAGCATTCACGTTCAACCATACACGTTCAACCATTCCTATTCAAGCATTCATGTTTGAGCGTGTCACTATCTATCAAGCATTCATGTTCAAGGATTCTCGCTCTAGCATTCATGTTCAAGCATTGACATTTAAGCATTCACGTTCAAGCATTCAAGTTCAAGCTTTCTCTTTCAAGCATTTCATGTTCATGCATGCGCGTTCAAGCTTTCCGGTACACTCATTCATGTTCAAGTGTTCAGGTTCAAAAATTCATATTCAAAAATTCCAATTCAACCAGTCATGTGCAAGAGTTCCTATTCAAACATTCACATTCAAGCATTCATGTTAAGCAATAATGTTTAAGCATTCACATTCAAGCATTCTAGTTAGATCGTTCATGTTCAAGCATTCACGTTCGGCCATTCACGTTCAAGCATTAACGTTCATTCTTTTACGTTTGAGCATTCACGTTCAAGCGTGTCACTATCAATCAAGCATTGACGTTCAAGCATTCACGTTCAAGCATTAATGTTCCAACATTCACGTTGAAGCATTCACGTTCAACCATTAATGTTCAAGCTTTCACTTTCAAGCATTCATGTTTGAGCATTCACGTTCAAGCATGCCACTATCTATCAAGCATTCACATTCTAGCATTCAGGTTCGAGCACTCAGGTTGATGCATTCATGTTCAACCTGATTACTTGAAGCAGGTTCAACCATTCAAGCATTCATGTTCAAGCATTCACGTTCAACCATTCATATTCATGCATTCTAGTTCAAGCATTGACGCTCAAGCATTCATGTTCATGCATTTTTGTTCCTGCATTCCAGTTCAAGCATTCACGTTCAAGCATTCCTGTTCAAACATTCACTTTTAAGCATTCAAGTTGAAGCATTCATGTTCAAGCATTCATGTTTAAGAATTCATGTTCAAGCATTCACGTTCATCCAATGTAGTTCAAGCATTCAAGTTCAACAATGACTTTCAAGCATTCATGTTCAAGCATTCCCGTTCAAGCATTCATGTTCAACCATTCACGTTCAAGCATTCATGCTCCAGCGTTCACGTTCATGTATTCATGTTCATGCACACATTCAACCGTTCATGTTCAAGCATTCACGTTCAAGCGTTCACGTTCAACCATTCATGTTAAAGGATTGACTTTCAAGCATTCTAGTTCAAGCATTCACATTCCAGCGTGCCAGTATCTATCAAGTATCCATGCTTAAGCATTCACATTCAAGTGTTCAAGTTCAAGTGTTCGCGTTCAAGAATTCACGTTCAAGCATTCATGTTCAAGCATTCACAGTCAAGCATTCATGTTCAAGCATTAATGATCAACCATCACTTTTAAGCATTTAAGTTCAAGCATTCATGTTCAAGCATTTGTATTCAATCATTCACGTTCAATCATTCACGTTCAAGCAATGGCGTTCGAGCATTCACATTCAACAATAACATTCAAGCTTTCACGTTCAAGCAATGACATTCAACCATTCACGCTAATGCATTCAGGTTCAAGCATTCGCGTTCAAGCATTTCTGTTTAAGCATTTATGTTCAAGTAATTTTGTTCAAGCAATCAAGTTCACGCATTCTGGTTCAAGCATTCACTTTCAAGCATTCACATTCAAGCATTTAGGTTCTAGCATTTATGTTCAAGCATTCACGTTCAAGCATTCAGGTTCAAGAATTCATGTACAAGCATTCCAGTTCACCCAGTCTCCTGCAAGCATTCTTGTTCAATCATTCATGTTCAAGCATTAATGTTAAGCATTCTAGTTCAAGCGTTCTTGTGCAAGCATTTACATACAAGCATTCACGTTCAACCATACACGTTCAACCATTTCTGTTCAAGCATTCACGTTCAAGCGTGTCACTATCTATCAAGCATTCATGTACAAGGATTGCTCTAGCATTCATGCTCAAGTATTCACATTTAAGCATTCACGTTCAGGCATTCACGTTCAAGCATTCAAGTTCAAGCATTCTCGTTCAAGCATTTCATGTTCATGCATTCAAGCATTCATGTTCAGAATTCATGTTCATATCTTCAGCATCATGTTCAAAAATTCATGTTCAAGAATTTTCAAGCATTCATGTTCAAACCATTCATGTTCAAGAGTTCTTTTCAAGCATTCATGTTCAAGCATTCACATTAGCATTCACGTTTAAGCATTCTTGTTCATTTGCCGTTCAAGCATTCACGTTCGTTCATTCAAGCATTCACGTTCATGTTCACGTTCAGCATTCACGTTCAAGCATTCATGTTCAAGCATTCACGTTCAAATTCACTTTCAGCATTCATCAATCAGACGCTCAAGCATTCATGCATTCATGCATTCCCGTTCAAGCAATCAGGTTCTAGAATTCACGTTCATTCCAGCATTCACGTTTAAGCATTCATGTTCAACCATTCATGTTCAAGCTTTCACTTTCAAGCATTCATGTTCGACCATTCACGTTCAAGCATGCCACTATCTATCAAGCATTCACATTCTAGCATTCAGGTTCGAGCACTCAGGTTGATGCATTCATGTTCAACCACTCACGTTCAAGCTTTCATGTTCAAACATTCGTTTTCAAACATTCATGGTCAAGCATTCAAGTTCAAGCATTCTCGCTCAAACATTCATGTTGAAGCATTCATGTTCAAGCATTCACGTTCAACCATTCACATTCATGCATTCTAGTTCAAGCATTCATGTTCATGCATTTCTGTTCATGCATTCTAGTTCAAGCATTCGTGTTCAAACATTCACTTTTAAGCATTCAAGTTCAAGCATTCACATTCAAGCATTCAAGTTCAACAATGACTTTCAAGCATTCATGTTCAAGCATTCTCGTTCTAGCATTCTCATTCAACCATTCACGTTCAAACATTCATGCTGCAACATTCACATTCATGTATTCATGTTCATGCACACATTCAACCATTCATGTTCAAGCATTCACGTTTAAGCGTTCACGTTCAACCATTCATGCTAAAGCATTGACTTTCAAGCATTTCTAGTTCGAGCATTCACGTTCAAGCGTGCCACTATCGTTCAAGCATCCATGCTTAAGCATTCCCATTCAAGCGTTCAAGTTCAAGTGTTCGTGTTCAAGAATTCACGTTCAAGCATTCATGTTCAAGTATTCACATTCATGCATTCCATTTCAAGCATTCACATTCAAGCATTCATGTTCAAGCATTAACGTTCACGCATTCCAATTCAAGCATTCACGTTCAAGCATTCCTGGTCAACCATTCACTTTTAATCATTCAAGTTCAAGCATTTGTGTTCAATCATTCATGTTCATTCATGTTCAAGCAATGAAGTTCTAGCATTCACGTTCAAGCATTCATGTTCAACAATGACATTCAAGCTTTCACGTTTAAGCAATGACATTCAACCATTCACGCTAATGCATTCAGGTTCAAGCATTCCTGTTCAAGCATTCATGTTCAAGTAATCTTGTTCAAGCATTCACGTTCACGCATTCTGGTTCAAGCAGTCACGTTCATGTATTCACTTTCAAGCAATCACGTTCAAGCATTTAGGTTCTAGCATTCATGTTCAAGCATTCATGTTCTGGCACACGTTCCAGCATTCACGTTCAATCATTCGTGTTCAAGAATTCATGTTCATGCATTCCAGTTCAAGCATTCACCTTCACCCATTCCTGCTCAAACATTCACTTTTAAGCATTCCAGCTCAAGCATTCATGTTGAAGCATTCATGTTCAAGCCTTCACGTTCAACCATTAATGTTCAAGCAATGAAGTTCGACCATTCATGTTCAAACATTCACATTCAAGCATTCATGTTCGAGCATTCACGTTCAAGTGTGTAACTATCTCGCATTCACGTTCAATCATTTACGTTGAAGAATTCACTTTCAAGCACTCAGGTTGAAGGATTCTTTTTTTTTTTTGGCTTGGCAAAAAGGGGTTGTGAGGGGCCCCACCCTTCAATTAATAAAAAATGATAATTACAGTGCAGCCTTCATGAGGAAGGGAACAAAAGAAGATAGCTATAAACAATTTGGCACGACCTCCAGCATCAAGTAGGGCAATAGGCCAAAATGGTTTGAAGCAGACTTTTTTTGTGTGTAAGCAAGTTGGTGGCAGTTATGTTGAAGATGCGACTATTCCTTTCCCTCCGAATAGAGTAAATTGCAGCCGCTAACAAGTGCTTTAGATTAGTGATGGTGCTATCCGCAAGATTGGAATTAAGGAAGTGATGAATCTCATCAGTGATGCTATTCATGGGAGCTCTTCAAAGCGTGCCCAATTAATAGGTTGATTGTGGAGAGCTTCCCAATAGTAGCCCGCTAAAGAACAAAAGCATGACGTTGGATTCTTCCTTTGAACCACACAAAGGTCGTCCATGGCAGGGTAGGGTTATGCACTCGAGTAGCTTCCCAAGCGGAATGAAGACAAAATTTTCCTTTTGGAGAAGGAAGCCAACCCATAATATCCTTTCTATTAGCTGCAATTGGGACTTCATGAATGATTGTCCAGGCAGCCATGAGGTCAGCGGAAGTTGGGTTTGGGAGGGCCCAGTGGCCATCGATGATGAAGTCGCCAACAAGGAGCCTTGAGCCGAGCTCGAGGTCGTATATAGCTCTATCACCAAAGAGGTCGACAAGCCTACCTAAGGGTGTCCAAGGACCCCTCCAGAAGTCTGTGGTACGCCCGTCACCGATAATGATTCTGTTGTGCTGCAAACAGAATGGATCCATGAGCGAGCATGGAAAAGGCCCCTAACACCCCAGGGATAAATGCGAGGAATAGTTGCGTCCCAAAAGGATCCATGAGCCAGATACTTATTACAGACCCAATTGACCCACAAGGACTGGTGTGACGTGAGATATATCCAGCATAGTTTCATCATTAGCACGAATTTCCAATCTTTAAGGGGTCTTAGACCCAATCCTCCCTCAGCCTTTGGCCTGCATATATTTTTTCAAGAGATGGTAACCAGATTAGAGGGCTTGTCATTGCCTCCCCAAAGAAAGCGGCTGAGAAGCTGCTCCATGGTCTTTATAGTGTAATGTGGGAGATAAAAGGCAGATGAACAAAATATGTAGAAACTAGAGAGGGTAGACTTAATCAACTCCAACCTGCCAACATGGGATAAAAATCTGGATTTCCAAGAGTTAATTTTTTTGCACAGCTTATCCACGAGTGGGTTGCAATCAGTAGACGTGAGGCGGGAGCTAATCAGAGGAAGGCCCAAGTATTTCATAGGGAGGCAGCCCTTCTCCATGCCAAAAGATCTGGCCAAAGATTTCCTTCTGCAGGCCATTCCCCCATAAATCACCTTGATTTAAGACTGTTATAGATCAGACCCGAGACTTCCCCAAACTGGTGTAAAATCTTTCGGATTTCCTGAGCATTGTGCATGTTTGCCTCACTAAAAATCATTAGGTCATCGGCAAAAACAAGGTGGTGGATGTTGAGTGGAGCCATTAGCCAGTGGGTAATGTTAAGAGAGCTACAATTTTGGAGCAACAGACATGCGAACCCTTCCATTGCAATGGTAAACAGTAGAGGAGAAATAGGGTCGCCCTACCTAAGACCTAAGAAGCTACAGAAATGTCCCTTAGGGCTGCCATTGACAAGAACCGAGAAGGTCGGAGTTGCAATGCACTCGATGATCCATTCGATGAATGTATTCAAAAACCCCAGCTGACAAAGACAGTGTATGAGAAAGTCCCATCGGACAGAGTCGAAGGCTTTCTTAAGGTCAATTTTGATCGTCATCCGAGGCTTTCCTTTGGGCCTATGGAAGTTGTGCAGAAGGGCCTGGCACAAAAGAATATTATCATGAATGCTCCTATTTGATAAAAGACGATTGAGCTGCGTTGATGATTCTAGGCATGAGTGACTGTAATGTGGTGGCTAAAATCTTCGAGATGATTTTGTAGAGAAAGTTGCATAAGGATATGGGTCAGAATTCATCAAAATTGGCATCATTTTCACTCTTAGGGACTAGGGCGATGAAGGTATTGTTGATGCTTCTAAGCATGTGCTTAGTGCGGAAGAGGTGGCCAATAGCTTTCACAACATCTCCCCCAATAATATCCCAGCATTTTTAGTAGAAGGTGCCCGTGAACCCATCCGGACCAGGGGCTTTATGAGGGTGTAAGGAAAGCATAGCTCGTTTAACCTCAACAGTAGTGACCATCTTGGAAAGAGCTTCTTGATCCATGTATCCTAACAAAGCCCTTAGGCCTGATGGCTTCACAGGTGTTTACTTTCAACAATGCTAGGACATTGTTGGAGATGTGGTAAATGCTATCACTCATTTTTTCTGAACTAAACATCTTCTTAGATCCATAAATAACACCTTTATTGCCATGGTACCTAAGAGTGAGAATGCAGCCAGGTTCGAAGACTTTCGGCCTATCTCCTTGTGCAACTTTGTTTATAAAGTCATTTCCAAAGTCATTGCCACCAGAATTCAGCCTC
The DNA here is from genome assembly GCA_021018995.1 of Chloranthus sessilifolius. NCBI lineage: Eukaryota > Viridiplantae > Streptophyta > Magnoliopsida > Chloranthales > Chloranthaceae > Chloranthus > Chloranthus sessilifolius. The sequence goes on along the minus strand of CM037598.1, from coordinate 68,368,477 downwards.
TCATGCCTAGAATCATCAGTCTGCTTTCATCACGGGATAATCTATACACGATAATATCCTTCTCTGCCAAGCCCTCATGCATGGTTTTCACAGATCAAAAGGGAAGCCAAGGATTACAATCAAGATTGATTTCCAAAAAGCTTTTGATAGTGTGCGATGGGACTATCTTATCCAATGCTTATATCAAATTGGGTTCCCCAACATCCTTATTGAATGGATCATTGAATGCATCGCCACTCCCACCTTTTCCATCCTGGTCAATGGCAGTCCAAAGGGCTACTTCAGCAGTTCCTCCAGTCTTCGGCAAGGCGACCCGATTTCACCTCTCCTTTTCTCCATTGCTCTTGAGGGATTTCCATCCTTATTAATGCACGAATGCAATTCACATAGCATTTCTCATTGGCAGCTTTCTCCTCTCAGCATTTATCATCTTTTATTTGCGGACGATCTTATGATTTTTGCTGAAGCTACTATTCGCAATGCAAAGGCCCTCCGGAAGCTGCTCAATCAATTTGGCACTATCTCGGGGCTGCACTACAATAGCTTCAAATCCAAAGTAATCTTTGGAGGGGCAACCCGTCGCATGAATCTCTTGGCTAGCTCTCTTGGTATGGAGAAAGGCAGCCTTCCCATCAAGTATTTGGGACTTCCGCTCATTAGTTCCCGGCTTACTTCTGCTAATTGCTGCGCCTTGGTGGATAAAATTTGTCGAAAAATTAATTCTTGGAAAATGAGGAACGTCTCTCATGCTGGCAGGCTGGAGTTGATTAAGTCCACCCTTTCCAGCCTTCACATCTATTGGTCCTCTGCTTTTTGCCTCCCTCAGTCCATCATTAATTCTGTTGAGCAACTTCTTTGTATATTTTTCTGGGAAGGCAAGGATCAGCCTATTAAAATGGCCACCATTGCTTGGAGTAGTCTTTGTAAACCTAAGGAGGAAGGGGGGGTTGGGCCTTCGACCCCTTAAGGATTGGAATGTCATCCTTATGATGAAAGCCTGCTGAAGATATCTCACTTGCCGCTGGTCTCTCTGGGCCAGCTAGGTCCACCACAAATATCATGCATCCTCCTTCGGGGAAGTCCCTATGCCTCGCTGTTGCTCTTGGGGTGTCAGAGGTATCTTTCACGTGCGACCTTTTATGCGGCCTAATGTCAAAGTGCTCATTGGGAATGGGAACACTGACTTTTGGTATGACTCGTGGACCAACTCTGGTAGTCTTTTTGACTCTTTTGGTGAGAGAGCAGTCTATGATTTGGGGCTGGGGCCTAGACTTCAAGTTTCAACCTTCATTACCAATGGGCACTGGGACCTCCCCCCCTACTTCGGTGGCTCTAATGGAAGCTTGAACTAATATTTGTCAGGTAACTATTGATGCTGGTAAGGAGGATTCCCTTTTTTGGTCTCCCTCACATAAAGGGAAATTTCGTCTTCACTCGGCTTGGGATACTATTCGTGTTCATGGGCCTATTTTGTCATGGACAAACTTTGTTTGGTTCAAAGGAAGATATCAGCGCCATGCATTTGTTCTTTGGAGGGCTGCCCTTCGTAAGTTGGCCACTAAAAACAAACTTCTTGCTCGTGGCATAATGGTTGATCAGTCTTGTACTCTTTGCAATGCCTCCATTGAACCCCATGAACACCTATTTTTTAATTGTGGTTACTCTTCTTTGATATGGAGATCGGTTCTCTCTCGCAGTGGCATTCATCGCTCCCCCATGACGAATATCATAGAGGAGATTCACTCCATAACCATCGCTAACTTGAAGGAGTGTGCTATAATCCGCTTGCAACATTCTCTAGCTGCAACTGTTTACTTAATCTAGCAGGAAAGGAATAACTGGATTTTCTCCGTGGCTGCGGGTAACATTACCACCCACAAGTGTGTATTATTGCGCAACATCCTTTCCTTCAGCTCAATATAATATGTCTTTCACCTTGGCTTATTGCTGCGCCCTGCTTCCCTTGGATGAAATGGAATCCACTCATCTTCTAATGCACAACCTGGCGCCCAAGCATCCCTGCTCGATTCAACTTCATTCAAATGTTATCATTTGCCCCTTCATTCCTTGGGATAGTAATGCTTGAACAAATACTGGAACGTTCAACCCTAATGCTTGAACAAAGATGAAGTATAGTTGTGTTTGTTTTGCTTCCATCTTGGAAGTGGCACTGTAATTTTTTTTGTTCTTTTTAATGGAAGGGTGGGGGACCCTATTAACCCCTTTTTTGCCGAGCAAAAAAAATGTTCAAGCATTCACGCTCAAGAATTCATGTTCAAGCATTCACGTTCAAGGATTCTTGTTCAAGCATTCATGTTCAAGCATTCACCTTTAAGCATGCACGTTCAAGCATTCATGTTGAAGCATTCTCGTTCAAGCATTTCATATTCAAGCATGCACGTTGAAGCTTTCCAGTACAACCATTCATGCTCAAGCATTCACATTCAACCATTCAGGTTTAAGAATTCATGTTCAAGCATTCCAGTTCAACTAGTCTTGTGCAAGCATTCCTGTTCAAGCATTCCAGTTCAACCAGTCTTGCGCAAGCATTCCGGTTCAAGCAATCACATTCAAGCATTCATGTTCAAGCAATAACATTTAAGCATTAACATTCAAGCGTTCATGTTCAAAAATTTACGTACAGGCATTCACCTTCAACCATTCACATTCAAGCTTTCAAGTTCAAGCGTTCATGTTCAAGTATTTACATACAAGCATTCATTTTCAAGCATACACGTTCAAGCGTGTCACTATCAATCAAGTATTCATGTTCAAGCATTAAAGTTCTAGCATTCATGTTCAATCGATCTCGTTAATGCATTAATATTCTGGTAAACGTTCAAGCATTCATGTCCAACCATTCATGTCCAAGCATTCACGTTCAAGCATTCATGTTATGGCTCATGTTTAAGCATTCACGTTCAAGCGTTCACCTTGAAGCACTCAGGTTCAAGCATTCACGTTCAAGTGTTCACCTTCAGGCATTCACGTTCAACCATTCATGTTCAAGCATTCAAGTTCATGCGTGTCACTATCTAAGAAGCATTCACGTTCAAGGATTCTCGTTCAAGCATTAACGCTCCAGCATTCACAATTAAGCATGCACATTCAAACTTTCCATTTTAAGCTTTCTTATTCAAGCATTCACGTTCGAGTGTGCCAGTATATATCAAGCACTAATGTTCAAGGATTCTCGGTCAAGCATTCATGTTCAAGCATTCACATTTAAGCATTCACGTTCAGGCATTCATGTTCAAGCATTCAATCATTCGTGTTCAAGCATTCAGGTTCAAAAATTCACGTTCAAGCTTTGCAGTTCAACCAGACATGCGCAAGTATTCCTGTTCAAGCATTCACGTTCAAGCATTCATGTTCAAACAATAATGTTTAAGCATTCGTATTTAAGCGTTCAAGTTCGATCGTTCATGCTCAAGAATTTACGTACAAACATTCACGTTCAACCATTCACGTTCATGCGTGTCACTATCTAAGAAGCATTCACGTTCAAGCATTAACATTCAAGCATTCACATTTAAGCATTCACGTAAAACCATTTCATGTTCAAGCATGGACGTTCAAACTTTCCATTTCAAGTTTTCTTGTTCAACCATTTAGGCTCAAGCATTCACGTACACGAGTTCATGTTCAAGCATTCACGATCAAGCGTGTCACTATATATCAAACATTAACATTCAAGGATTCTTGTTCAAGCATTCATGTTCAAGCATTCATATTTAAGCATTGACATTCAAGCATTCATGTTCAAGCGAATTCCTTCAAGCATTTGCGTTCAAGCATTCTAGTTCAACTAGACATGTGTAAGCATTCCTGTTCAAGCATTCATGTTCAAGCAATAATGTTTAACCATTCACATTTAGGCTTTCAAGTTCGATCGTTCAGGTTCCAAAATTTACGTACAAGCATTCACATTCAACCATTCATGATGCATTCACGTTCGAGCATTCACATTCAAGCGTGTCACTAGCCATCAAGCATTCGCATTCAAGCATTCAAGTTCTAGCATTCACATTCAAGCAATCTCGTTCAAGATTTCATTTTCAAGCATTTAGGTTCAAGCATTCATGTTCAAGCATTCACGTTCAAGCATTAATGTTCTGGCGCACGTTCAACCATTCACATTCAAGCGTTCACCTTCAAGCATTCCTTTCCAAACATTCACTTTTAAGCATTCAAGTTTAGGCATTCACATTCAAGCATTCATGTTCACGCATTCACATTCAAGCATTCACGTTCAAGCAGTAATGTTCAAGCATTCACATTCAGGCATTCACGTTCAAGCATTCACGGTCATTCTTATTCAAGCAATGATGTTCAAGCATTCACATTCAAGCAATAATGTTCAAACATTCATGTTCAACAATGACGTTCCAGCATTCACGTTCAAGCATTAATGTTCATACATTCACGTTCAAGCATTCACGTTCAAGCATGTCATTATCTATCAAGCATTCACATTCAAGCATTAATGTTCTAGCTTTCATGTTCAAGCATTCATGTTTAAGCATGTCACTATCTCTCAAGCATTCACATTCAACCATTCGCGTTCAAGCATTTTTCCACCATTAAGATTCGAGCACTCAGGTTGAAGCATTCATGTTCAACCATTCACGTTCAAGCTTTCATGTTCAAGCATTCATTTTCAAACATTCACGATCAAGCATTCTCGTTCAAGCATTCAGGTTCAAGCATTCATGTTCAAGAATTCATGTTCAACCAATGACATTCAAGAATTCACGTTAAAGCAATGACGTTCAAGCATTCACATTCAAGCATTAATGTTCATTCATTCACGTTCAAGCAGTAATGTTTAGGCATTTACATTCAGGCATTCACGTTCAAGCATTCATGTTTAAGCATTCACGTTCATTCTTATTCAAGCAATGATGTTCAAGCATTCACATTCAAGCAATAACGTTCAAGCACTCACGTTCAACAATGACGTTCAAGCATTAATGTTCATGCATTCACGTTCGAGCATTCACGTTAAAGCATGTCACTATCTATCAAGCATTAATGTTCTAACTTTCATGTTCAAGCATTCACGTTTAAGCGTGTCACTATCTCTCAAGCATTCACGTTCAACCATTCGCGTTCCAGCATTCGCGTTCAAGCATTTAGGTTCAAGCATTCACTTTCAACCATTCAGGTTCAAGCACTCAAGTTGAAGCATTCGTCTTCAACCACTCACGTTCAAGCTTTCACATTCAAGGTTTCATTTTCAAACATTCATGATCAAGCATTCAGGCTTAAGCATTCATGTTCAAGAATTCACGTTCAACCAATGACATTCAAGAATTCACATTAAAGTAATGACGTTCAAGCATTAATGTTCATGCATTCACATTCAAGCATTCATGTTCAAGCATTCACGTTGAAGCTTTCATGTTCAAGCGTTCACGTTCATATATTCATGTTCATGCACACATTCTACCTTTCATGTTCAAGCATTCATGTTATGGTACACATTTAAGCATTCACATTAAAGCATTCATGTTCAAGCATTCACCTTCAATCATTCACGTTTAGGCATTCACGTACTATCATTCACGTTCAACCATTCATGTTCAAGCGTGTGACTAAATAAGAAGCATTCACGTTCAAGGATTCTCGTTCAAGCATTCACGTTTAAGCATTCATGTTCAAGCTTTCATGTTAAAGCATTCTTGTTCAAGCATTCAGGTTCAAGCTTTCACGTTCAAGCATTCACATACAAGAATTCATGTGCAAGCATTCACGTTCAAGAATTCATGTTCAAGCAGTAACGTTCGAGCGTGTCACTATCTATCAAGCATTCACATTCAAGGATTCTCGTTTAAGCATTCATGTTCAAACATTCACATTTAAGTATTCAAATTTAAGCATTCATGTTCAAGAATTCTAGTTCAAGTATTTCTTGTTCAAGCATGCACGTTCAAGCATTCAAGTTCTAGCATTCATGTTCAAGCAATCTTGTTCAAGCATTCATGTTCAAGTATTCACGATCAAGCATTAATGTTCTGGTATACGTTCAAGCATTCACATTCAAGTGTTCACTTACAAGCATTCACGTTCAAGCATTCCTGTTCAAACATTCACTATTATGCATTCAAGTTCAAGGATGCACGTTCAAGCTTTCATGTTCAAGCATTCACGTTCACGCATTCATGTTCAAGCATTCATGTTCAACCATTTACGTTCAAGCATTCATGTTCAAGCAATGACGTTCAAGCATTCGCATTCAAGCAATGACGTTCAAGCATTCAAGTTCAAGCTTTCACGTTCAAGCATTCTGGTTCAAGCATTCACTTTCAGGCATTCATGTTCAAGCATTTACTTTCAAGCATTCACGTTCAAGCATTCATGTTCAAGCATTCACGTTCAGGCATTCATGCTCATGCATTCACGTTCAAGCATTCATGTTCAAGCTAATACATTCAAGCATTCACGTTCAAACGTTCAAGTTTAAGAGTTCAAGTTCAAACATCCATGTTCTAGCGTTCTTGCTTGAGTATTTACATTCAAGCGTGATACTATCTCTCAAGCATTCACTTTCAAACGTTCAAGTATTCATGTTCAACCATTCATGTTCAGGCAGTCAGGCTCAAGCATTCAGCTACAAGCATTCATTTTCAAACATTCATGTTCGAGCATTCCTATTCAAGTATTCTTGTTAAAGCAATGACGTTCTAACATTCTTGTTAATGCAATGACGAAGCATTCACGTTCAAGCATTCATGTTCATGCATTCACGTTCAAGCATTTAGGTTCTCACATTCATGTTCAAGCATTCATGTTCTGGCACACGTTCCAACTTTCCCATTCAAGCATTCACGTTCAAGCGTTCACATTCAAGCATTCACATTCAACCTTTGATGTTCAAGCATTCACGTTCAAGTGTGTCACTATCTATCAAGCATTAATGTTCATACGTTCAAGTTCAAGTTCAAGCATTAACGTTAATGTTTGAATGTGTCACTATCTACCAAGCGTTCAAGTTCAAGCATTCACGTTCAAGGAATCTTGTTCAAGCATCCATACTTAAGCAGTCACATTCAAGAGTTCAAGTTCATGCATTCATGTTCAAGCATTCACGTTTATGCATTCCAGTTCAAGCATTCACGTTCATTCATTCCATTTCTAGCATTCCTATTCAAACATTCATTTTTAAGCATTCAAGGCATTCATGTTCAAGCATTCACGTTCATGCATTCACTTTCCAACATTCACGTTCAAGCATTCATGTTCATTCACGATCAAGTATTCACGTTCAAGCATTCACGTTCAACAATGACATTCAAGCATTCACGTTCAAGCATTAATGTTCATGCCTTCACGTTCAAGCATTTATGTTCAAGCATTCACGTTCAAGTATTCATGTTCCATCATTCAGGTTTAAACATTCACTTTCGAGCATTCATGTTCGAGCATTCACGTTCAAGCATCTCACATTCCAGCATTCACGTTCAAACATTCTCATTCAAGCATAGATGTTCAAGCATTCATTTTCTAGTGTGTTACTATCTCAAGCATTCACGTTACGTCATTCACGTTCAAGCTTTCACGTTCAATCATTCACGTTCCAGCATTCATGTTCAAGCATTCACGTTCCAACATTCACGTTCAAGCGTTCATATTCAAGCATTCATTTTCAAACATTCACGATCAAGCATTCAAGTTCCTACGTGTCACTGTCTATCAAGCATTAACACTGAAACATTCAAGTTCAAGTTCAAGCATTCACGTTAATTTTTGAATGTGTCACTATCGATCAAGTGTTCAAGTTCAAGCATTCACGCTTAAGGAATCTTGTTCAAGCATCCATACTTAAGTAGTCACATTCAAGAGTTCAAGTTCATGCGTTCATGTTCAAGCATTCACGTTCATGCATTCCAGTTCTAGCATTCCTGTTCAAACATTCACTTTTAAGCATTCAAGTTCATTCATTTACGTTGAAACATTCATGTTCAAGAATTCACGTTCAAGTAATGACGTTCAAGAATGCACGTTCAACAATGATGTTCAAGCATTCATGTTCAAGCATTAATGTTCATGCATTCACTTTCAAGCCTTCACGTTCAAGCATTCATGTTCAAGCATTCATGTTCAAGCATTCATGTTTCATCATTCATGTTCAAGCGTTCACCTTTAAACATTCAGGTTCAAGCATTCACTTTCAAGCATTCACGTTCGAGCATTCATGTCTAGCATCTCACTATCTATCCAGCTTTCATGTTCAAGCATTCATGTTCTAGCATTCACGTTCAAGCATTCTTGTTCAAGCATTTATGCCACGTCCAAGCGTTTTACTATCGCAAGCATTCACATTCAAGCATTCTCGTTCAAGCATTCACGTCCAACATTCACGTTCACGCATTTACTTTCAAGCATTCATGTTCAGCCATTCACGCTCAAGCTTTCACGTTGAAGCATTCATTTTCAAACATTCACGGCCAAGCATTCAAGTTCAAGCATTCTCGCTCAACCATTCACATTCATGAATTCACGTTCAAGATATGACGTTCATGCATTCACTTTCAACAATGACATTCAAGCATTCACAGTCAAGCATTAAGGTTCATGCATTCACATTCAAGCATTCATGTCCAAGCAATCACGTTCAAGCATTCTTGTTCAAGCATTCACGTTCATTTATTCATGTTCATGCATACATTCAACCATTCATGTTCAGGCACATGTTTAAGCATTCACGTTGAACCATTCATGTTCAAGGATTGACGTTCAAGAGTGTCACAATCTAAGAAGCATTCACGTTCAAGGATTCTCGTTCATGCATTCATGTTCAAGCATTCACATTTAAGTATTCACCTTCAAGCATTCATGCTCAAGCATTCACATTCAACCATTTCATGTTCAAGCACGCACGTTCAAGCTTTCCAGTTCAAGCATTCTGGTTCAAGCATTCCTGTTCAAGCATTCACGTTCAAGCATTCATGTTCAAGCATTCATGTTCAAGCATTCACATTCAGCATTCATGTTCAAGCATTCTCGTTCAAGCCTTTCACGTTCCAGAATGTACGTTCAAGCTTTCCAGTACAAGCATTCATGTTCAAGCATTCAGGTTCAAGAATTCACGTACAAGCATGAGTTCAAGCATTCTTGTTCAAGCATTCCTGTTCAAGCATTCACGTATAAGCATTCCTTTTCAAGCATTCATGTTCAAGCGTTCATGTTCAAGCACTAATGTTCAAACAATAACATTTAAGCATTCAAGTTCAAGCGTTCATGTTCAAGCATTTACGTACAAGCATTCATGTTCAACCATACACGTTCGACCATTCATGTTCATGCATTCACGTTCGAGCGTGTCACTATCGATCAAGCATTCACATTCAAGGATTCTTGCTCAAGCATTCGCATTTAAGCATTCACGTTCAAGCATTCAAGTTCAAGCATTCTTGTTCAAGCATTTATTGTTTCAGCATTTCAATTCAAGCATACACGTTCAAGCTTTCCGGTACACTCATTCATGTTCAAGCATTCACGTTCAAGCGTTCATGTTCAAAAATTCACGTTCAAGCACTCTAATTCAACCAGTCATGTGCAAGCATTCACCCTCTAGCATCTCACTACCTATCAAGCATTCATGTTCAAGCATTCATGTTCTAGCATTCACGTTCAAGCATTCTCGTTCAAGCATTCATGTTCAAGCATTCACGTTCAAGCGTGTTACTATCTCAAGCATTCACGTTCAAGCATTCTCGTTCAAGCATTCACGTCCCAACATTCACGTTCAAGCATTCACTTTCAAGCATTCAGGTTCGAGCACTCAGGTTGAACCATTCATGTTCAGCCATTCATGCTCAAGCTTTTACGTTCAAGCATTCATTTTCAATCATTCACGATCAATCATTCAAGTTCAAGCATTCTCATTCAACCATTCATGTTCAAGAATTCACGTTTAAGCTATGACGTTCCTGCATTCACTTTCAACAATGACGTTCAAGCATTCATGGTCAAGCATTCAAGTTCATGCATTCACGTTCAAGCATTCATGTCCAAGCAATCACGTTCAAGCATTCTTGTTCAAGCATTCACGTTCATTTATTCATGTTCATGCACACATTCAACCATTCATGTTCAAGCATTCATGTTCTAGCATTCACATTCAAGCATTCTCGTTCAAGCATTCATGTTCAAGCATTCACGTTCAAGCGTGTTACTATCTCAAGCATAAACGCTCAAGCATTCTTGTTCAAGCATTCACGTCCAAACATTCATGTTCAAGCATTCACTTTCAAGCATTCTCATTCAAGCATTCACGTCCTAACATTCACTCTCAAGCTTTCACGTTCAAGCATTCATTTTCAAACATTCACGGCCAAGCATTCAAGTTCCGGCATTCTCGTTCAACCATTAACATTCAAGAATTCATGTTCAAGCTATGACGTTCATGCATTCACGTCCCAACATTCATGTTCAAGCATTCACTTTCAAGCATTCACGTCCCAACATTCACGCTCAAGCTTTCACATTCAACCATTCATTTTCAAACATTCACGGCCAAGCATTCAAGTTCAGGCATTCTCGTTCAACCATTCACATTCAAGAATTCACGTTCAAGCTAGGACGTTCTTGCATTTACTTTCAACAATGACGTTCAAGCATTCATGATCAAGTATTAAGGTTCATGCATTCATCTTCAAGCATTCATGTCCAAGCAATCACGTTCAAGCATTCTTGTTCAAGCATTCATGTTATGGCACACGTTTAAGCATTCACGCTCAAGCATTCATGTTCAAGCATTGGCATTCAAGAGTGTCACAATCTAAGAAGCATTCATGTTCAAGGATTCTCATTCATGCATCCACGTTCAAGCATTCACATTTAAGCATTCACCTTCAAGCATTCTTGTTCAAGCATTCACGTTCAACCATTTCATGTTCAAGCACGCATGTTTAAGCTTTCCAGTATAAGCATTCTGGTTCTAGCATTCCTGTTCAAGCATTCACGTTCAAGCATTCATGTTCAAGGATTCCCGTTCAAGCATTCACATTTAAGCATTGACGTTCAAGCATTCATGTTCAAGCATTCACGTTCAAGCATTCAGGTTCAAGAATTCACATACAACCATTCCAGTTCAACCAGTCTTCTACAAGCATTCTTGTTCAAGCATTAATTTTCTAGCAATAATGTTTAAGCATTCACATTTAAGTGTTCAAGTTCAAGCGTTCATGTTCAAGCATTTACGTACAAGCATTCATGTTCAACCATTCATGTTCAACCATTCACGTTCGAGCGTGTCACTATCGATCAAGCATTCACGCTCAAGGATTCTCGCTCAAGCATTCACCTTTAAGCATTCGCGTTCAAGCATTCAAGTTCAAACATTCTCGTTTAGGCATTTATTGTTCCAGCATTTCATGTTCAAGCATAAACGTTCAAGCTTTCCGGTACATTCATTCATGTTCAAGCATTCACGTTCAAGCATTCAAGTTCAAAAACTCATGTTCAAGCACCCCAATTCAACCAATCATGCGCAAGCATTCCTGTTCAAGCATTCACATTCAAGCATTCATGTTAAGCAGTAATGTTTAAGCATTCACATTCAACCGTTCAAGTTCGATCTTTCCTGTTCAAGCATTTACGTACAAGCATTCACGTTCAACCATCCATGTTCTAGCATTCACTTTCAAGCATTCACGTTCATGCTTTCACGTTCGAGCATTCATGTTAAAGCATGTCACTATCAATCAAGCATTCATGTTCAAGCATTAAACTAGGACGTTCAAGCGTTCATGTTCAAGCATTAATGTTCATGCATTCACATTCAAGCATTCACATTCAAGCAATCATGTTCAAGCATTCACATTCAAGCATTCATGTTCTAGCATTCACGCTCAAGCATTCATGTTCTAGCATTCACGTTCAAGCAATCTCTTTCAAGCATTCACGTTCAAGCATTCATGTTCAAGCATTCACGTTCAAGCGTATTACTATCTCAAGCATTCACGTTCAAGCATTCTCGTTCAAGCATTCACGTTCAAGCATTCTCGTTCAAGCATTCACGTTCCAACATTCATGTTCAAGCATTCAGGTTCGAGCACTCAGGTTGAAGCATTCATGTTTAGCCATTCATGCTCAAGCTTTCACGTTCAAGCATTCATTTTCAAACATTCACGGTCAAGCATTCAAGTTTAAGTATTCTCGCTCAAGCATTTACATTCAAGAATTCAGGTTCAAGCTATGACGTTCATGCATTCACGTTCAACAATGATGTTCAAGCATTCATGGTCAAGCATTAGTGTTCATGCATTCACGTTTAAGCATTCAAGTCCAAGCATTCACGTTCAAGCATTCTTATTCAAGCATTCACGTTCATGTATTCATGTTCATGCACACATTCAACCATTCATGCTCAAGCATTCATGTTCTGGCACATGTTTAAGCATTCACGTTCAATTGTGTCACATTCTAAGAAGCAATCACGTTCAAGGATTCTCATTCATGCATTCACGTTCAAGCATTCACATTTAAACATTCACATTCAAGCATTCATGTTCAAGCATTCACGTTCAACCATTTCATGTTCAAGCACGCCAGTTCAAGCTTTCCAGTTCAAGCATTCGGGTTCAAGTATTCACGTTCAAGCATTCACGTTCAAGAATTCATGTTCAAGCATTCACGTTCAAGAATTCATGTTCATGCATTCACGTTCAAGAATTCTCTTTCAAGCATTCATGTTCAAGCATTCACATTTAAGCTTTCACGTTCAAGCATTCATGTTCATGCATTCTCGTTCAAGCCTTTCATGTTCAAGCATGTGCATTCAAGCTTTCCAGTACAAGCATTAATGTTCAAGCAATCACGTTGAAGCATTCATGTACAACCATTCCAATTCAACCAGTCTTCTGCAAGCATTCCAGTTCAAGCATTCACGTTCAAGCATTAATGTTAAAGCAATAACATTTAAGCATTCACGTTTAATCATTCAAGTTCAAGCATTCATGTTCAAGCATTTAGGTACAAGCATTCATGTTCAACCATACACGTTCAACCATTCATGTTCAAGCAGTCACATTCGAGCGTGTCACTATCTATCAAGCATTCACGTTCAAGGATTCTCTCTCAAGCATTCATGTTCAAGCATTCACATTCAAGCATTCTCGTTCAAGAATTTCATGTTCAAGCATACACGTTGAAGCTTTCCGGTACACTCATTCATGTTCAAGCATTCACATTCAAGCGTTTAGGTTCAAAAGTTCACGTTCAAGCATTCCAGTTCAACCAGTCATGTGCAAGAGTTCCTGTTCAAGCATTCACATTCAAGCATTCATGTTAAGCAATAATGTTTAAGCATTCACATTCAAGCGCTCTATTTTGATCGTTCTTGCTCAAGCATTTACGTAAAAGCATTCACTTTCAACCTTTCACATTCAACTATTCATGTTCAAGCATTCATTTTGCACATCGATAAGTTTTTGGCTTTGTGCACTACATTCAACATTGCTGGCTTGGGAGAGGAAGCCACCACACTGAGGCTCTTTCCTTTTTCATTAAAGGACATAGCCAGAACATGGCTTTCTATGCTCCCAGCAAATAGCATACAGTCATGGAATGATCTCCAATGTAAAAAACTAGCCAGTTGAGGAAGTGCATAATTTCCTTTGCTCAATTCCCAACTGAGGACTTTCATCAAACTTGGAAAAGATTTAAGGAGCTTTTGAAATAATGTTCCCACCACCAAATTCCTGAGTGGCAGCTCATCCAGAGCTTCTACTAAGGAATTGATCCCAAGAGTAGGGATATGGTGGATGCCTTATGTTTGGGTACTTACCTCCACAAGACTGTTGATGAGGCTTGGGAGTTTTTTGATGTTATAAGTGAAAATTTCATACAGCAAGAGTCTCTGTCCTGAAATGACATCGAGATTCCTGCTAAAGTAGCGAAAGATGTTAGCTCTAAAGGAAGGATGTATGAAGTGTGCCCAGTGATTTGGAGAGGAAGGTGAACAGCCTGATCCTAAAATTTGATAAATTGATGAGTGGGTTGCATCCTAGACTAGCTACACATATGGAAGAGGCATGTTTGATATACTAGTCTCTCACACATTCACTTGAGGAATGTCCATCAGCCAGCCAATATCCTGAATTGGTCATGGAACATGCAATGCTGCCCTGTCATATGGGCAACAACCTGCTGGGTATCAATAGAGAAACTACCCCAATTTGAGATAAAGACAAGACATATATTAGCAACCCAGTAGCAGCAATTGGCATTACCTTATAGACCACAGCCACAGTTTCAGTAGGTCTATGCACCAAGACAGGCCTTCCAGCAATTAGTCCCACAGCCTAACCAATTAGCACTGCCACAACATCAGCCTAGAGCCCCCTCTGAATAACAGGTTTTGTCATTATTATAAAACCTGAATTCTCTATCACAGACTGTGAACTCTCACAGTCAAAGCATAAAAAAGATAGAGGACCAGCTAGGCCAAATTTTAAATGCATTGGCCAGAAGAGAGGAGGGCAAGCTGCAAAGTCAACCCTTAGCCAACCCTAAGGATCAATTTATGATAGGTGAGAGCTCCTCAACTCATGAGGAGGCTAAGGCAGTCACTACCCTAAGGAGTGGTAGGGTGGTTGCCAATCAGGTTGGCAGGGCGGCAAAGGAGAAAAATGAGAGTGACAAAGAGAGGAATGTGAGTGTGGAAGAGGAGATGAACTCATCTCCTGCTGTCGGACAGCATGAGGATAATAATGGGGCTATTGTTGAGCCCCAACAGGAAGAAATAAATGAAGAAGAAAGAAAAAAATAAAAAATTAATCATGATATAGCTAGGCATGCAGCTGAGGTACCAACAGAATCATAGCTGCCATTTCCTCATACATTAAAAGGCCCTTCCTCTTTTGATAAGGGGCTAGCTAAAATATAGGAAATGATGGAGACCTTCAAGCAAGTTAAGATCAATTTATCTCTGCTTGATGCCATCAACCAGGTCTCAACCTATGCAAAGTTTCTCAAAGACCTTTGTACCCAGTACAAGAAATCTAGGGCTCATTTATCCAAAAAGGTTTTTACAGTTGAGAATGCCCAGTCTGTGTTGTATATCTCCACACCAGCAAAATTATAGGACCCAGGGGTACCTACTATCCCAAGCATCATTGGTGAACATACCATAGGTAGAGCCCTCTTTGACTTGGGAGCCAGTGTCAACCTGCTGCCATATTGTGTATGAACAACTAGGTTTGGGGGAACTAAAACTAACATCTATTGTGCTTCAGTTGGCTGAGAGGTCTGAGAGAAGACCTATGGGAATGGTAGAAGATGTGCTGGTTGGTGTGGATAAATTCTTTTATCCTGCTGATTTTCTTATTTTGGATATGGAACCTTCGAAAAGTGGCACCTCCCTTCCTGTCATTTTGGGCAGGCCATTTTTTGCCACAGTCAATGCTTGTATATAATGCAAATCAGGAATAATGGAGGTGACCTTTGGGAACATGAAGGTCAAGTTAAATGTGTACAGTAACCAAGCAACCTCAACTAGACAATGAGGACTGCTTTACAGTCGATGTACTAGATGACTTAGTGGAGGAAAATATTTTCAATCTACTAGATTGGGACATAATTGGTGAGGAGATTGAACATATTTGGACTGAGGCTAATGAGGAGGTGGCCCCAATTCACCTGGTTGAAGACAACAATAAATCAATGTCTTCAGGGGCCTGAGTGCAGCATTCCATATGGAAATCCAACTTGCTGCCCCTGCCTCAGCCATCAAAGGCACCTTTGCTGCCTTCTCTTGTCAGCCCACCAGATTTGGAGCTGAATCAACTCCTCAGCACTCTCAAATATGCATTCTTAGGGCAAGATAAAAAATTGCCTGTGATTATTTCATCTTCTCTCAATGAGGAGCAGGAAGAGAAACTGATTGGTGTGCTCAAGATGCATAGAAAGGTAATTGGATGGACTATAGCTGATCTGGGTTAACCTAGCTATGTGTATATACAAAATTCATCTGAAAGAAGGATCCAAACCCTTTAGAGAGAGGAAGTTAAATCCTCATATGTAGGAGGTGGTGATGAAGGAAGTGGTAAAACTACTTGATGCTGAAGTAATATACCCAATTTCTGACTCTGAACAGGTGTCACCTTCACAGGTGGTGCCCAAGAAGTTTGACATCATTGTAGTGCCTAATGAGTCTGGAGAATTAATGCCAACTAGGGTGACCATTGGTTGGAGGGTCTATATTGACTACAGAAAATTAAACTCCAAGATTAAGGACCATTTTCCACTGTCCTTCATTGACCAGATTCTGGATAAGTTAGTAGGCAAAGCTTACTATTGCTTTCTTGATGGATACTCTGGTTACAACTAGATCCCTGTGTATCCATAAGATCAGGAGAAAATAACTTTCATTTGTCCCTTTGGCACATTTGTTTACTTGAGGATGCCTTTTGGACTGTGTACTGCCTCTGCTACTTCTCAAAGCTGCGTGTTTGTAATTTTTTCTGACATGTTAGACAAGTGTTTGGAGATTTTTATGGATGATTTTTTGTGTATGGTGATGATTTTGATTAGTATTTGCATCATCTATCTCTTGTGCTTCAAAGATGTAAGGAAACCAACCTAGTGTTGAGCTGGAAAAAGAGCAATTTCATGGTCACACAGGAAATTATTCAGTATTTTATCAAGGAATTAATCCCAAGACCAGGGATATGGTGGATGCCTCATGTGGTGGTAGCTACCTCCACAAGGCAGCTGATGAGGCTTAGGAGTTGTTTGACATTATAGAAAAAAACTCCATGCAGCAGGAGTCACTGTTCCGCAATGACAGTCAAACTTTTGCTAAGTTGGTGAAAGAGACCACCCCTAGAGGTGGAATATATGAAGTGAAGGTACAAAGTGAGTTGGAGAAGAAGGTGGACAATTTAAACTTGAAATTTGATAAATCGATAAGTGTGATGTAGCCTAGAATGGTTGCACAAGTGGAGGAGGCATGTCTGATATACCAATCTCCATCACATTTAGACAGCAACCTGCTAGGTACTCATGGTGGAACTACCCAAATTTGAGGTGGAGACAAGAAAATTATCCTCAATCCTAGCAATAGTAGTTGGTAGCTCCATACAGACCTCAGCACCAGTTTAATAAGGGATACCCACCTAGACAAAATTTTCAGTTGCCTACCCCACAGCCTAACCAGTTGGCCTTGCCCCCACAACAGTTTAGATCCTCTTCATTTGAAGAGCAAATATTGGCATTCATACAGAATTTGGGGGCCTGGTCCAAACTATGAACTCTCATGAGCAAAGCATTAAGAAAATTGAAGACTAACTGGGTCAAATCTGTAATGCTTTCAACAAAAGAGAGGAAGGTAGACTGCCTAACCAACCATTAATCAATCCAAAGGGATAATACATGATTACAGATGCATCCTCTCCCCATGTGGATGATGGTTCAGCAGGCCAAGGCAACTAAAGTGGTCATTGGAGTAACAAGAAATGAGGGTGAGTGCTAAATAACCAAAAAGAACATGTGTACCATATGTATTGACTGTGTGTTTTATTTTGTGCTGTTTAGAACTTTTTCAAGTACTAATTTTAGGATAATAATGATTAGTTAATGTGTTGATTTGATGTCGTTTGGTTTTGTTTTGAGTGCAAGTGCACAATTGTCATCTGAATGTTGATGTTCATGATTTTTGCTGCTAGTTGAGGTACATATCACATTGCATGAATTTGATCTAGATGCCTATCTTTAGATTTCTGAATTTGTGATGTTGCAATATTGATAAAGTACTTGACTGTCGTGATGGAATGGAATACATGTCATGGAGTGGAGCTAATGCACACTAAATTGATGCATGATATTGCAAATGCACAGGCCGGGGCACCAGCCCAGAGAAAAGCTTCAGTGTTGCCCTCTCACGCAGCTCAATGGCCCATATTTCAAGTTCGCAAGCCACCTGATGCTTTCTCGCAAAGTTCCAGCTCCGCGAGCACAAAGACTTGTGCTGCAGCTTGACAGCGAGCCCTGCGAGGTGCTTAAGACTCCCATTTTACTGCTCGCGTGACTCACTACTCCAGCTGCGCGAAAGAGGAGCAGCCGCATGGCGCACTTGTGCCTAAATGTATTTTTCGTCGCAATTGAAGTACTCGCGGAGTTAATTGTGTATTGTGCGAGGAATGTAATCCGCGAGAGCGTAGCAACAGCTACGCGAAGCACGGGATTAGGCCTATAAACTCTGCGAACTGATCCATTTTCTTCATTCTATCTTTTTGCCCTAATTTTCTCTGTGCATTGGCGACTTTCCCCTTTTTCTTCTTTCTTCCATAATACCATTTCCACTCAACCTCAGCTAGTGTCCTCTTACATTTTTGTTCCCCATAAGCCCCTGGGGATTTTGAACTAGGCTTGGGGGAGTTTGGACCATTGTGCGACATTTTAGGAGGAACCCTAGCTTCACGTTGTAAGATCTCCATCTCTCTCTGTTGATTTCATTGGATGATAATTTAGAGTTAAGAGGAGAGATATTTTGGTGCTGCTGTTGTACCAAGTGTGCATTGCATAATCTGAGAGTTTTAAACCCTAGTTTGGACAAATTGAGCACCCATGGCCACGGGTTCAAAATTCATAGATACCTTAACTGTGATGCTGAACCCTTCTGCCAGTGGCAGCCTTGTAGCTACTAGAAAATCCGTAAGGATTGCTAAGGCTTCCACATTGGAGACCTCTGAGGTGTCCCCACCTGCAGGTGTGCCCTCTGCTGCCCACCATTCCAAAAAGAAATATGCCCCGAAAAAGAGGGCCAGAGAGTACCCTCCATCTAAAAGTCATGAGAAGTTAAAGAAGCAAAAAATGGGCAAGGAAGTAGCCCCTGAGGTCCCTGAGGATGAAGAGGAAGAAGACAATGAATACCTCAGGGTCCCATCTGATTTTGTTGCAGCAATTAAATTGGAGGCTGAGATAATATTTGATAAAGTTTATTTTGAGGAGCTGCCTGAGATCTCTGCTACTATTGAATACCTGACCACGGCAAAGCTTCTGCCCTTGTTGAGGCCCCCAATGTAGCTAGTCTTCTCACGACTAGTGCAATTATTTTACCAAAACATCAGGTTCAAAATTGGGGATGATTGGAACCCAGCACTGCTAGTGCTAATTGATAGTTTTGAAATGTTGTTCAACTAGACTACCATTGCAGAAATAGTGGGGATACCAGCCAGGTATAGCCCTAATGGGGCTTGGGTCCCCCTTTGACAGCCACCATCACAGAGATTGCAAAAGAGTTAACTGGAGGAGTCACAGCCTCAGGAGACTCAATCAGGAAGAGGGACTTACCCCCAACCTCCGATTCATGGATGGAGTGTTGAGAAAAATGTTTACTGTTTTGATCATGAGCAAGAGAGGAGGTCCCCCATAGCTGATGCCTTTTTCTAATTTCACATGGGCCATTACTTGGATGGTGCCAAGTTAATTTTTGAAGGGATAAATGACCTTTGTGAGAAGATAAAAATTAATAAGAAACCCCACTCACACCCTTACTGCAGGTTTATTACAGGCTTGCTACAGCTTGGAGGATACCCCTTTCAGAGAAATGAGGAGATTGTCACTCTGAATCCTAAGAAGAGTGGAAAGAAGCAATGTGGTATTAGTAGCACCATGATTGCCAAGAAGAAGAAGAGCAAGGAGGAGTTACTGAGAGAAGCAGCCCCCACCATTCAAGAAGCAAGCATTTATTCACATCTGATACCGATGCGGTTGTTATTGTTAATGGTGATGCTATTGTTGCATCCTCCACTTCACATATGTCAGCCAACACAACCATCACTCCCCCATCCATTATCCTACCCCCCATGTCCATGCCCATACCAATCCCTACCTCAACCGAGACTTTGTAGCCCCACAGAAGTCTAGTACTCTTACCCCGACCTCTCTCACCGAGCACCATAGCCACCTCAATCTCACCACAAACCACCATAACCACTCACAGCTTACCCATTTCTGTACCCTTACCTATCTTTCTAGCCCACCTATAAAAACCCCATACCATAAGAAAAAAATAGTTGCCAAAACCACCACTAAGCACCAACCCACATATATTTCTCAAACCATTCCACTCCCTGATACCACAACTATACTAGACCCAATACCGCTAACTTCTGAACCTAAAACCCATACCTTTGAAACCCCACTGCCGCCTATTGACACTTCCCCATCATTTGTCACAACCCATACCTCTAAACCAGAATCTCCTACACTCGAAATCCCACCCACACAACTCCCCTCTACACCAATCCCAGTCCACTGAAACTTCCACACCCTTTGTACCTGACCCAGTTGAACCCTTAGACCAATCCATTCCATTTGAGACCTTATCCCATTGCCATGATCCATTTACAGGAGAAAGGTACTCAACTATGATGAGGATCTATACTAGGAGACATCAACTATGAGTATACCCCTCTCCCAGACTCACCTCACCCCCCTCACATTGACCCTCCACATCAGTCATCACCACCCCACCAATTTGAACCTACACCATCCACTTTCCCATTTCAACCAGTTTCACCTATTCAACTCACACCCACTACCATACCTGATCTATTACCTCAATTCCTGAACCTCCTCCTCTCCCTTCACCAATATATGGTGGCCACTACCCAAACCCAATCATCCATTCAAGCCTATATTCAATCCATAACCTCCACTCTATAAAACCAGGCTTACCTTGAGCCTAACCTACAAGCCATCCAATCAACCTTGGCCACTTTACCCCAACCATCACACTCACTAACTATCCCTACCTCCACACCTTCACCTACTCCCCCCCCCCCCCCTTTCCCCAATCCTTAACTTTAGTTGTACCCACACCCCTCCCTACTTTCACTGAAGCCTTTACACAAACTAACCATGAACCTATCCCATAACTCCCACCTATTATAGCTACCTCTGATGCTGCGATGGATGTGGATGACTTAATACCCACCTCTTCCAAATCAATCTAAACAGAACCTGAATTGGAGCCCCAACCTCAGCTGCTATCTGAAATTTCCCAGCCCGCCCCCTTTCCATTTCTGGCTGGCCCTTCTTCAAGTGAGGAACGCCCTTGATTTATGCCTCTTCCTTTTCCATACCCCCATACTCTACCCTCTTTCATATAATGAAATTCAATCATTACCTAAAAAAGGACATTATTCGAGGGATGGTTGATATTAGAACTTCAATCAGGGGGCCTTATGAAGCAAAGATTCATCTAATGAAGTTAGAAGCTAAAATACAACTGAAGAGAATAGTGAAGGGCTGGAAACGAATATTGCGTCTATATAAAGCTCAAGAGAATATGTCTGCACAAGAGAAGATGACTGCGGCAATAGAAAAAATGAGGACTGATGGGTTAGAGAAGAGGTTGGCTGCCTCAAACGAGATCAGGGAGCTCTATGCCGCCAGAACTGAATTGGCTGAAAAGAAGGCTGAAATCTTGGAAAGAAGACTTGCTCAATTGATTGGGGAAGTACCTTCCGATACCGCTTGCCTGTACAAGAAGTTGTTGTTGCTGTGGAGTAAGATAAAGGAAGAGGAATAAAAATTAAGGATGAACCAGCAAACAATTAGATGGTTAGTTGTGCACCTGTACTTAGGATTAACTGTGTATACGCATGTTTCTTTCCTGCAGCAATGAAATTCTCTTTTTTTCTATTTGCTTTCCATTTCTGTTTCTTAACTAGTTTGTGTGTTTTAGTTTATTCGTGTGTGTCTTGTGTCTTATTTTTCTTTGTTTTCTTTTATGCTATTTTTTTTTGTTCCCTACTGCACATACCCTCTTTTCTCAGAATCAGTGAGGACACTGCTCCTCATAGGTTTGGGGGTGTGGCAAGGTTTGCCCAATGATACAGTTAACCTAAGTGCAGCAGAAGCAAGTGAGTAAGATAGAAATGGAGCTATGTTCACCTAAGAGACATTAAAAAATGAGAAATTTAAAAATATTTTATAGACCTTTAGGCATTACAAAATTTTAAACTCTAGCATTTCCATGAGGTGAACACCAAAGAAAACTCACTTATTTCAGTACTTGGTGAACCATTAAGGAGGAAAAAGGTAAGGACATGCCTAAGAATTCAATGAAGACCATAACTAGTGAGATTCAGGCCTACAAATTTTTTTTTTTCCTTTCTTTGAGGAGTGACTAAGGCAGCTCTTTCTACTCTAAGGACTGGCTGAGTCAATGCCCTCACTAGAAGTTAGGCATATCCAACCCCTAATCAACTGCCCTTATGCATACACCCCTTGAGCCTTAATTTCCAGTTTGCTTTAAAATACACCTAAGTACTTATACTTGAACCTATGAACCTGATTCAAACCTACCCTCACTATGAGAAGTCAGAAGATAAAGGAGGAGTTGAAGATGGACAAACTAGGGTCAACATTGGGAGGATGGAGAAGAAACACCAAAAAAGAGAACAATAATGTAGCAATTGAGGAAAGAGGTGGCAATCCAGAAAAATAAAACCAAAAACAAAAAAAGAAAATTGTATCAAAAAGAAAGAAAATAATAATGAAAGGGGGTAGAGAGGAGTCAAGAGGAAATTTCATTAAAAAAATCAAAAATAAGAGGAGAAGCTGGCCACTCAAGTCTAAAAAAAAAAAATCTCAAAGAAGATGAAAGATGTTGAACTAAATGAGGTGAAGTCATGAATCACTTCCTTCACCTACTGATTTCTCAATTTTGCATCCCTTTTCACCCTTCTATTCTTTATAACCTACACCCATATTACAACCCAGTCAAAGACCTTGTAATCCTAAGCTGAATAAGTTGTTATGTGGAGATAAGGAGCTGTCCAATCTATGGTGAGGATTAGCCAATGATGCCAGAATTTAGTAGCTTTGCCTATGCTCATGTTTACAGTCCCATTAGGGGTCTGTAACTGCTCTTGAGCTTGTGAGAAAAGGAAAACCCTCAGTTTTGTATGAGAGATTGCCCTGGTGAGAGTTGGGTCTTCTGATATCTATATTGTAGACATATTATTTTTGAAACAAGTGTATCAAGTCCTTCCAGGTCTTTATCATAGATGGTTCTAAGGACGTGAACCATCTTAAGGCCAGACCAGACAAGCTCTTCTGAAAGACCTTTATCAATAGTCTTTCGTTCCCTCCATATTGGCACATGTCCCCACAATAAGACTTGAGGTGTGCTATGGGATTGCTGGTGCCGTTATATCTATCAAAAGCCGACATTTTAAATTTTGGGGGCAAGGGAACCTCGATGAACAGATAAAAATCCAAGAAGTCCGTGGTGGGAATTTCAGCACCACCCATCTTCAATAACTGTTTCTGAATTTTGTCTAACTATTCTTTCAATTGCTCTGACTCCTTGGACATGGGGGCCACTTTCTCAGCAGTCGGTCAGGACTTGCTCTGTGCTACCAAGGGGTGGGTAATTAAAGGAGGGTGATTAATATTGGTCAACGCCCCGACATAAGTACCACTATTCCTAATCTCGTTCTCTTCATACTGTTGATCTACATAAGGTACAGTGAGGGCATGATTCTCTTACTGGTGCTATATGGACTGGATGGGAATGGTCTGTATGGGAGGTGGGTGAGTCTATTGCATGTGAGGGAAGTTAGATTTTTGGGTGATGGGATGAGTGGAAGTTAGATTTTTGGGTGGGGTCTGATGAGGCCATTGGGCATGGGGAAAGGTTTGGAACTGACTTTAAGATGTTGGAATATGGGTGAATTGGGGTTGATGTAAGCCATAGGTTTGTGCTGGGTATGAGGGTTATGGGTGAGTGAAATTTTGGAGGAATTGTGAAGGGTATGGGTGTGAAGCTCCAAGGTTAGGGCCTTGCTGGGCTTGGGTTTGGATCATGAAGCCTTGGGAGGGTTGGGCTATAAACGTTTAGCCCATGGGGTCCTTGGGGAGGTTAGACCATAAAGCCTTGGTCATGATAGGACTGGCCCATGGACCGTTGATGGGTCTTGGCCATGGGCCATTGGTGGGTCTGGGCCATGGGCCCTTGGTGGGTCTGAGCCATGAGTTTTGGGCCATTGGGCCTTGAGATATGTTAGAGATGGGGATTTGGGCCATTGGGCCTTGAGGTATGGGGGGTAATGGGGGGTTTGGATGGTGGAGATGATGGGGGGTTGATGGGTGTCATGGGGGAATGAGACATGAAGGCTTGATAGGGTATGGGATGGACCCATGGATGTATGGTGTGGATGAGAGGGGATGTGTTGGGAGGCCTTCCACCTATTGTAGGCTTGGAACATCTCTTCCATCATAGCCATGGAA
Organism: Chloranthus sessilifolius; assembly: GCA_021018995.1. Taxonomy (NCBI): domain Eukaryota; kingdom Viridiplantae; phylum Streptophyta; class Magnoliopsida; order Chloranthales; family Chloranthaceae; genus Chloranthus; species Chloranthus sessilifolius. The sequence continues at coordinate 68,344,222 of CM037598.1, read as the reverse complement.
GGGAGATCGGATGAAGATGGAGAATTTAAGGGTTGGAGGGGCATGGATGGGGTGGATGAAGAGGGAAAATTGGGCCTGGCCGTAATAAAATCAGGCATGACTCGGGTAAGTGGGGGGATATGGGGTGGGTTAGAAAAATGAGATGGATCATTGGTGAATGAGGATGGATTGGGCATGTGTGGGGAGAATGTATGGGGCATGGATGTGGATGATGAGAGAGGAAAGCTGGTCATGGCCTCGATAAAAATGGGCATGACCTGAGTAGACGGAGGGAGGTATGGGAGATCGAGTGCAGCATGGATAGATATGGGTGGATTGGGTATGCGTCGGGCGAATGAAAAATATGGTATATTGGTGAAAGTGGAGGATGGGGCCGAGTTTTGAATGGGTGTGGATGGAAGGTGAGATGGGTTGGAAATAGCCATGGATGAGGGCATGGCTTGAGAAAATAATGGGAAATGGGGGGTTAGATTTTGGATATTTTGGAAAGTGGTGGAAGGAAAAATAGGGGCACCGAATGGGCCGGTGATGGTGAGGGTTGATTGGGTGAGGGGGATGGAAGTGAAAGCCTCTTCGTTATGGGAATGGGTTGGGGAATGCAGTGGGGATGAGTTGGGATTGACATAAGCCAGATCTACAACCCACAGCATGGCTTGGTATCAAGTTGGGTATGGGTGCCTTGGGTAGGGCTCGTAAAGCTTCCTTTTTCTCCTATGGGATGACAGAGGGTATGATGATGCCGTTGTGCCGGCACCAATAAGACTATTTTTTGAGTTTAAATTTTAATTTTTTTAAATTTTTATAAGTGAAAAGAATTAAGGATTTCGGGGCATTTTTGAATTTCCTTTTCGGGTGGCTCTCGTACCCTAAATAGGTCCCGCGGCAAAGGCTCCGAAGCACTTCGGAATAATCAAAGGAAAATCTCTTGATCTATTGAAGGTAAGAAAACTAATGTAAATAACCCGATCTCTTGAAATGAACTAAAAAGAAGTCACCTTCTCTTGACCGGCGATTGCGTATTGAGTGTCGGAGATTGCGAAGCCCAAACAGAGGCACTGAAGACACTAATCGAGGAGTCCGAGATGTGAGCAGGCCACAGATTCGAGCTGTTGCTGTCTAAACCAAACCTGGCGCAACTATTAGGTGCGCCAAAGCAAAACTACCTAGAATAAAGCTGGCACAACTAATACTTGTGCTAGTGTATTTCTAGGGATTTTTGCCTTGGCACATGTATTAGTAGCGCTAGGCAAACAGAGGGCTCTAGATAGTTTGATAGCAGCACTTTCAGCCCAAAATGAGTCTCCTAACTGGTTTTTTCTGGAAGCTGGGCTTTCGGGGATTGACTGTTCTAATGAATCAGCTCTCTTTCTCAACGAACCTAAGGGTTACAAGGTTGATTCGGGTTCGCTAACGCTCACTTTTTCCCTGGGTTATAAGCTTGGTAATGAGGAGGATATCCACCCGATATACCTCAAGTGCGAGCACTTTCTCAGGTACTAGGTGGGCTGGAACTTTTCTGGATCATCACCACTAGGGGCTACCGCCGTTCTAAGACCCGGGAGTTTGTGTGCCTAAATATCCCAACCCGCAAGAATCTACCTTGCAAAAATTAATTTAAGTCCCTTTTGTTGGTTCAATTTTTTTTTTTACTTTTAAGAGAATTTTTTTAAGTTTAAAGACCGGGGGTGATGATCCCGTACCGCCTCTACGGGCCGGTGTTCACTGACGAAATATGATTGTTGAAATTAAAGGCACAAGTAGGCCCGCCAAACGGCTAAGGCACTTAAAATGATAGAAATGCAAAGAAATTAAATGACAATACACAAGCAGACTCGCTGATCGGCTAAGGTGCTTGAAATGAGGAAAACGTAAAGAAATTTAAGACGGTGCGCAAGTAGGCCCGCCAATCGGCTAAGGCTCGTAAACGACGTAAAGTAGGGGTAAGTAAAATGACGTAATTGGAGGGGTGAGTAAAAAAATAGTAAAACATCAATAAATGGTTAGTAAATAAAAAATAAAGAGGCCAAATTCAAGAGGAAGCTCTACTAGCTACTCCTTAACAGAGTCGCCATCTGTGCAATCGTGGATTTTTGACGATCCCGCTGTACGATGCACTCTCGTAATAAAAATTTAGAGTCATCACCTGGAGCTTTTGATGTCTTGGGAAATCTAAATCAAATTTAAAGAGCACCGAAGTGTCAAAAATTGACTCTGAATCTGGACTATGCCAAAGGCTCTTGGGTAGGGGCTTCAATTATCGATTGGGAATGTGTTAGGCACCCAATCAACCCGCTTAATGAGATCTCTACTTATGGCCAAAATAAAATTAATATAAAAGAAATGAAAAAGCTTTTCTCTTGTCCAAAGGGCCTTAAAATCCTATTTGTGCCCCTCCGTTCCTATTAAAAATTTGACAGTGTAAGGGTACAAATGAGAGGATGGAGGAAGAACCAAGAAGGTAGAGGAATAGAGGGGAGAGCCGGAGCTCTAAGGCCCTTATTGCACCATCGTGGAACCTTGCATTGGCTTATTTCGGTGAGCTTCAATGGCTTGTATGGTGAGAAATAGGGTTCTAGCTCCTAAGGCTTGATAGCTAAGAGGTAGAGAGAGAAGGCTAGGGGGCAGCACGCACCTAACCTAGAGATTTTAGGTGAAAGGCTAAGGTCTAAAGAAGGTTTTAAAGTTCTGGAATTTGTATGAGAAAGGTGCACTAGAGGAGAGAGAGAAAGGATTTCTTAATCTCTTAATTTATAAATTTTTTCAAGCCTCCGTAGAGGGGGGGGGGGGGTGCCACTCTATTTATAGGAAAAAGAGAGGTTAGGAGGGTGTTTAGAGGCTAACTTGGATTAGCAATTAGGTAATCTAGTCATCTAAGGTTTCCTAGGGTTTTGGAGCTTGAAAAGTGTGAAGGTTAGCTCCAATGGTGGATAATAGGGTGAGGCTTTAAACCACTTAAGGGGTTATAATAAATAGTGAATGGGTACAGCAGAACTAGCAAAACACACCCCAAAGGTCAAGATGTTTAACAAGTCAAACCTCAATCTCAATTTTTGAGGCGAAAAACATAAGATTACTATTCATAAGCCAGGCGCAACTAATAGGTGCGCCAGGCATATGTACAGTAAAATAGTGTTTCTATAGGGACTGGAAGTTGGCCGCCCGAGGTGAGGTCCACCTTATAGCTGGGGCAACTAAATAGTTGCGCCAAATCCCTAGGGGAAACTCAGCCAATTTACTATTTTGCCCCTATGCTTTGGAATGCGATATCTTCTTTCATTCCCATTTAAACATTCACTTTTAAGCATTCAAGTTCAAGCATTCACGTTCAAGAATTCATGTTCAAGCAATGATGTTCAAGTATTCACGTTCAACAATGATGTTCATGCATTCACGGTCAAGCATTAACGTTCAAACATTCACGTTCAAGCATTCATGTCCAAGCATTCACGTTCAAGCATTCAGGTTCAAGCGTTCACGTTCATGTATTCTTGTTCATGCACACATTCAACCATTCATGTTCAAGCATTCATGTTCAAGCATTCTTGTTCAACCATTCATATTCTGGCACACGTTTAAGCATTCACTTTCAAGGGTTCACCTTCAACCATTCACATTGAAACATTCACGTTCAACGTTCACCTTCAACCATTCATGTTCAACCATTCAAGTTCAAGGATTCTCGTCCATGCATTTGCATTCAAGCATTCACATTTAAGCATTCACATTCAAGCATTCACGTTCAATCATTTCATATTCAAGCATGCACGTTCAAGCTTTCCAGTTCAAGCATTCTTGTTCAAGCATTCACGTTCAATCATTCACATACAAGAATTCATGTTTCAGCATGCACGTTCAAGAATTCATGTTCGAACGTGATTCTTGTTTAAGCATTCATGTTCAAGCATTCACATTTAAGCATTCACGTTCAAACATTCATGTTCTAGCATTCTCGTTCAGGCATTTCATGTTCAAGCATGTACGTTCAAACTTTTCAGGTTCAAGCATTTACATTCAAGCTTTCATGTTCAAGCATTCACATTAAATACATTGATATTCAAGAATTCATGTTCAAGCATTCAGGTTCAAGCATTTACATTCATTCAGGTTCAAGCATTCACATTCAACTATCTGTGTTTAAGCATTTATGTTCATGCGTGTCTCTATCAATTGAGCATTAATGTTCAACCATTCACATTCAAGCACTCACGTTCAAGCATTTCATCTTCCAGAATTCACGTACAAATATTCATGTATATGAAGCATTTAAGTTCAAGCATTCACATTCAGGCATTCACGTTCAAGCATTCACGTTCAAATATTCATGTTCAAGCATTCACATTCATTCATGTTCAAGCATTCACATTCAAGCAATGACGTTCAAGCCTTCACATTCAAAATGACGTTCAAGCATTCACATTCTAGCATTAATGTTCATGCATTCACGTTCAAGCATTCATGCTCAAGCATTCATGTTCAAACATTCCCGTTCAAGCATTCATGTTCCAGCATTAACGTTCAAGCGTTCACCTTCAAGCATTCATGCTCAAGCATTCATGTTCAAACATTCCCGTTCAAGCATTCATGTTCCAGCATTAACGTTCAAGCGTTCACCTTCAAGCATTCAGGTTCAAGCATTCACGTTCGAGCATTCACGTTCAAGCATGTCACTACCTATCAGGCATTTGCATTCAAGCATTCAAGTTTTAGCATTCACGTTCAGGCATTCTCGTTCAAAAATTCATGTTCAAACATTCACGTTCAAGCATTCATGCTCAAGCATTCACGTTCAGGCATTCTCGTTCATGCATCCACATTCCAACATTCACGTTCAAGCATTCACTTTCAAGCATTTAAGTTCGAGCACACAGGTAGAAGCATTCATGTTCAACCATTCACACTAAAGCTTTCACGTTCAAGCATTCACTTTCAAAAATTCACGATCAAGCATTCAAGTTCAAGCATCCACATTCAAGCATTCACGGTCAAGCATTAATGTTCATGCATTTACGTTCAAGCATTCATGTTCAAGCATTCATGTTCATGTATTCATGTTCATGCACACATTCAACCATTCTTGTTCAAGCATTCACGTTGTGGTACACGTTTAAGCATTCACGTTGAAACATTCATGTTTAAGCATTCACCTTCAAGCATTCACGTTCAAGCATTGATGTTCAAGTGTTCACCTTCAAGCATTCTCGTTCAACCATTCACGTTTAAGCATGTCACAATCTAAGAAACATTCACGTTCAAGGATTCTTGTTCATGCATTCATGTTCGAGCATTCACATTTAAGCATTCACATTCAAGCATTCATGTTCAAGCATTCACGTTCAACCATTTCATGTTCAAGCATGCACGTTTAAGCTTTCCTATTCAAGCATTCATGTTAAAGAATTCACGTTCAGGGATTCACGTACAAGAATACATTGAAGAATTCATGTTCAAGGATGCTCGTTCAAGCAATCATGTTCAAGTAGTCACATTTAAGCATTCACGTTCAAGCTTTCCAGTACAAGCATTCATGTTCAAGCATTAATGTTCAATCATTCATTTTCAAGCATTCAAGTTCAGGAATTCACGTACAAGCATTCCAGTTCAACCAGTCTTGTGCAAGTATTCCTGTTCAAGCATTCACATTCAAGCATTCATGTTCAAGCAATAACATTTAAGCACTCACATTCAAGCGTTCAAGTTCAATCGTTCATGTTCAAGCATTTACGTACAACCATTCACGTTCAACCATTCTTGTTCAACCATTCATGTTCAAGCATTCACGTTCAAGCATTCATGTTCAAGCATTCACATTTAAGCATTCACGTTCCAGCATTCAAGTTCAAGCATTTCATGTTCAAGCATACACGTTCAAGCATTCCAGTACACGCATTGTTGTACAAGCATTCACGTTCAAGCGTTCAGGTTCAAAAATTTACGTTCAAGCATTCTAGTTCAACCAGTCATGTGCAAGCATTCCTGTTCAAGCATTCATGTTCAAGCAATAACGTTTAAGCATGCACATTCAAGCGTTCAAGTTCGATCGTTCACGTTCAAGCATTTACATACAAATATTCACGTTCAACCATTCATGTTCAAGTGTTCACTTTCAAGCATTCACATTCATGCATTCACTTTTGAACATTCACGTTCAATTGTGTCACTATCAATCAAGCATTCACGTTCAAGCATTCAACTATGACGTTCAAGCTTTCACGTTCAAACATTAATGTACATGCATTCACGTTCAAGCATTCACATTCAAGCATTCATGTTCCAACATTCATGTTCTAGCATTCACCTTCAAGCATTTAGGTTCAAGCTTTCACGTTCAACCATTCATGTTCAAGCATTCACATTCGACCATTCAGGTTCAAGTACGTCACTTTCTATTAATCATTCACGTTCAATCATTCATGTTCTAGAATTCTTTTTCAAGCATTCTCGTTCAAGCATTTCCGTTCAAACATTCATGTTCAATCATTCATGTTCAAGCATTCACGTTCAAGCGTGTTACTATCTCTCAAGCATTCACATCCAAGCATTCACATTCCGGCATTCATGTTCAACCATTCACTTTCAACCATTCAGGTTCGAGCACTCAGTTTGAAGCATTCATGTTCAAGCATTCTTGTTCAAGCTTTCACGTTTAAGCATTCTCGTTCAAGCATTCAGGTTCAAACATTCAAGCATTCACCTTCAACAATGACGTTCAAGCATTCACATTCAAGCATTCATGTTCAAGGGTTCACGTTCATGTATTCATGTTTGAACATTCTTGTTCAAGCACTCATGTTCACGCATTCATATTCTGGCACACATCTAAGCATTCACGGTCAAGCGCTCACCTTGAAGCATTCACCTTCAAGAATTCACGTTCAAGAGTTCACCTTCAAGCATTCACGTTCAAGCATTCACATTCAGCCATGCAAGTTCAAGCACTCATGTTCAAGCGTGTCACAATCTAAGAAGCATTCACATTCAGCCATGCAAGTTCAAGCACTCATGTTCAAGCGTGTCACAATCTAAGAAGCATTCACATTCAAGGATTCTCATTCAAGCATTCATGCTTAAGCATTCACATTTAAGCATTCATGTTCAAGCTTTCATGTTCAAGCATTCACGTTCAACCATTTCATGTTCAAGCATGCACTTTCAAGCTTTCCATTTCAAGCATTCATGTTCAAGCATTCCCGTTCAACCATGTCACTATCTATCAGGCATTCACATTCAAGCAGTCAAGCATTCAAGTTCTAGCATTCACGTTCAAGCATTCTCGTTCAAGCATGCACATTCAAACATTCACGTTCAAGCATTCTCGTTCAAGCATCCACGTTCCAACATTCACGTTCAAGCATTTACGTTCAAGCATTTAGGTTCGAGCACTTAGGTAGAAGCATTCATGTTTACCCATTCACACTCAAGCTTTCACGTTCAAGCATTCTTGTTCAAGCATTCACGTTCAAGCATTTGGGGTCAAGCATTCACGTTTCAAGCATTCACTTTCAAGCATTCATGTTCAAGCATTCACGTTCAAGCATTCACGTTCAAGCATTCATGATCAAGCATTCACGTTCAGGCATTCACGTTCAAGCATTCATGTTCAAGCATTAATGTTCATGCATTCACACTCAAGCTTTCACGTTCAGGCATTCACTTTCAAACATTCATTGTCAAGCATTCAAGTTCAAGCATTGTCGTTCAAGCATTCACAGTCAAGCATTAATGTTCATGCATTCACGTCCAAGCATTCATGTTCAAGCATTCACGTTCATGTATTCATGTTCATGCACACATTCAACCATTCATGTTCAAGCAATCTCTATCAAGCATTCACATTCAAGCCATAATGTTTTGGTACATGTTCAAGCATTCACGTTCAAGTATTCCTGTCCAAACATTCACTTTGATGCATTCAACTTCACGCATTCACGTTCAAGCATTCTCGTTCGAGCATTCCCATTCAAGCGTTCACCTTCAAGCATTAAGGTTCGAGCATTCACTTTGACGCATTCATGTTCTAGCATTCGCGTTCAAGCATTCTAGTTCGAGCATTCACGTTCAAACATTCACGTTCAAGCATTAACATTCAAGCGTGTTGATATCTCTCAAGCAATCACGTTCATGCATTCATGTTCAACCATTTACGTTCAAGCATTCACGTTCAAGAATTTACGTTCAAGCATTCACTTTCAACCATTCAGGTTCGAGCACTCAGTTTTAAGCATTCATGTTCAAGCATTCTCGTTCAAGCTTTCACATTTAAGCATTCTCATTCAGGCATGCAGGTTCAAACACTCACATTTAGGCATTCACGTTCAAGCATTCTCGTTCAAGCATTTCATGTTCAAGCCTGTACGTTCAAGCTTTCCAGTACAAGCATTCATGTTCAAGAATTCACATTCAAGCATTCAAGTTCAAGAATTCACCTGTTGAGTTTGGGAAGAAGCTGTGGGGGATCACTAGGACCCTACTGAACAAGAGGAAGGAGAAAGGGGCTGAAGCAGCACCTACAATTCAAGAGGTAGAAGCAAGTGCTGCTGCTGCCATCACTGCAAAAGTAACATTAGTTGGCCCATCTGTTGCCAGCTTAGTACAGCCCCCACCACTATCCATACTTGCTTCACACACCATCCCAGCACCAGTCTCCACCACTCCACCTTCCATTACTATCCCTACTTTCAGTTCAGACCCACACACTATACCTACCCCATGCCTACTATGCCATTCACAACACCTCCCACAATACCCATCCCTACCAGCTTAGATCAACCCACATTTCTTTTTAACCTGCCCACCTCCCATCCAAAGAAAATACACAAAGAGAGCCTCTAAACCATCCAAAGCTACCACTGAACCTACCCCACCTATGCCCATACCTGTCCCTCTTCCAACCCCCAGTAACCACCTCTGTACCAAGCCCTATACCCATTCCATTATCCCAGCCTATACCAAACATTGAGCCAACTGACCCACATAACCCAATTCCAGACCTACCTACACCTTTCACTTATGATGATAGTGAGTCTATGGCCACTGACACTAAACCACCCACCACCTCTGGAACCATAGAACCTGACACCTTTGACACCCTTGATCATTCCATTCATTTTTCCCCCACCCATGATCAAGAACCATTCACCACTAAGGGATACTCAGCCATGATGGACTCCATCATTAGGGACATCAGGTATGAGTTTACACATCTTCCTTACTCTCCACAACCCACCCACTTTCACCATGCCCTCACTTCCCCTTTCTAGCCAATCCTATCCACCCCTCCCCCTGTCCCTATCATACCAGACCATATACCCCAAATACTTACCCTCCTTACCTCCCTACAAACCCAACTCATTGCCAATACCCAAAACTAGGCGACCATGCAAACCTGCCTCCAAGCAATCCAAACCAGCCTTCAAACCTCCACCTTACCAATCCAACCACCTACACATATACCTATACCTGTGCCCACCCCCCTTTCAGATTTACCTCAGACCCTGCATACTATGCAAACCACATCTGCTGCCACACAGACAGACTCTGATCCTGTGGAGCTGATGCTGATCCACCCAACCCTAGCCTCCACCTCCACACAGAGTGATCCTGAGGTAGAGGCGCTGCCCCTCCCACCATTAGCCTTCACCTCTACCTTTCCCCAAACTGATTTGGAGGAGGAAGAGCTACCCATTTTACCCAATTTCACCTCCACCTTCACACAAACAGACCCTGAACCAGCAGTCCTACTCCCTATCCTACCTTCCACTACCCATTCGTCTACCCAAACTGATCCTAAGGTAGAGGAGTTGTTACCCATCTTCACCTCCACCCACACCCAAATTGACCCCAGGGAGGAGAAGCTGGCCACCACCATTCCATCTCCATCTCCATCATCTATCCCATCATCCTCATTCACTCCCTATCCTACATTTGAGGACCCTACTGAAAAGACCATTATTCCTACTACCTCCAACCCCATGCCACCTTTTTCTACCCTCACCCGAGCTATGGCAGCAAACCCCTATTCATGAGAGATGTAAAGAGAGGAATAGCTAAGCTCAACACCAGGGTAAAGCAGCCACTACTAGCTAAGATTGCTCAGCTGCAGCTGGACCATAGAGTTAAAAAGAGGAATCTAGAGCAAGTTGTGATGCAAGCCCTAAAATTATACCAAGTGTACAAGCAGAAGGCAGAGCAGTTGGCAAAGCTTGCAGACACCGTCCAAGCAACTATCTCAGTCATGAAGCCACCCTCAGCAACAAGAGTGTCTATCAAGGAGCCTTCTCAACATCAGAGCAGCACCAAGCCAAAGAAGCCAACTGTAAAAAGATCCAAGGCTACTGTTGCCAGTGCTAACACAGTGAAGAAAGAGAAGAACAAAGATGCAGAAAAATCTGCATGGACTCCACTTTTGTCTTGAGTTCATACTCGGATTCAGATTATTTTAGGCTGCAGTGTAGTTCAGTTTGTACTCAAGTTATGTGTTTGTTTCTATTTTTTTGTCACTGTTGTATATGTTCTTATTAATGAAATTTTCTTTGTGTGTGTCACTTTAATTTTTCTTTCATTGTCTCTAATTTTAATTTTTACTTGCCAATTTCTTTTTCACCTTGCTACTCTCATATGTATTATCTCTGAAATAGTGAGGACACTATTTAATTTAGGTTTGGGGGTATGGCAGGGTAGGCAAATGAAAAAGTTAACCTAAGTGCAGTAGTTTTGATTAATTGTGTAATAAATAGTGGAATCCACCTAAACAATGTTGAAAATGAGGAAATTTAAAAGTGAGGAAATTTAAAACTGATGCAGACTGTTTAACATTGAATTCCATTAAAAAATTAAATACTTCCATGAGGTGAGCATTAAGAGAAACCTTTCACAATTAGTTCTTAGTGAACCAGTAATGAGAGAAAAAGGTGAGAACATACCCATGAGTTTAATTGAAGACCATACCCAGTGAGCTTTAGGCCTATAAATTTGTTTTTTAGGAGTGTCTTTGATAGCTTTTTTTGCTTTAAGGATTGACAGATTCAACCTCTTTGCACTAGAAGTTAGGCACCCCAAGTTGAAGCTGTTTGACAGTAATCATGACACTAAGGAGATAATCAAGGTCTTCATTTGGACAGTTTGAGCCTGAAAATTACAACCCATTTAACTGCCCTTTTTGCATACACTATTTAGCCTTCAAATCAGTTTTTCTTTAAGATACACCAGAGTACTTATACCTAAATTTGTAGACCTAATTAACCTTACCCTCACTCTGAGAATTTAAAAGGTAAAAGAGAAGGAGATGAAGGTAGATAAGCTGGGTTCAACATTTGGTGAATAAAGGAGAGAAGCAACATGTGGATAGTAGTGTATCTGTGGGATAGTGTGACATTTCATAAAAATAAAAAATAAAAACAAAAATAAAAGGAAAAGAGAAGTCAAGAGGATAACTTCATCTGAAAATTGAAAAGAAGAAGAGAAGCTGGCCACTTTGAATATGAAAATGTCAATGAAGGTGAAGTATGCTGAATCTAAGAAGGTGAAGTCATGAATCACCTCCTACACTTGCTGATTTCTCAATTTTGAATCCCTTTTATCCCTTCCATCCTTCATAAACCTCAACCATAAGCCACATTACAACCTTTGTAAAAGACCTTATTGAACCTAAGTGAAGTGAACTGTCATGTGGGGACAAAAGGAATATTTGATCTATGGTGAGAAGTGTGTGCTGATTGTCAAAAATAAGGAGCAAATGCCTATAATCATGCTTGCATACCCATTTGGGGCCTGTAACTGCTCTTGAGCTTGTGTGAAATGGTACACCCTTAAATTCATTTGTGAGAAATAACCCTAGTAAGTATTGGGTCTGAGATTGAAATCATTGGGACATTATTTGAACCTGAATTTTGATTTACTGGTAAGCTTAGTACTGTTTTACACACTATTTTCTTGGTGTCAACTGATTGGATGTGATGAGCATGCATGCATGAGTGAGGTGTTAAATTATTTGCATATCACATTCAAACATTCACGTTCAAGCATTCACGTTCAAGCGTGTTACTATCTCTCAAGCATTCACGTTCAAGCATTCATGTGCAACCATTTATGTTCAAGCATTCACGTTCAAGAATTTACGTTCAAGTATTCACTTTCAAGCATTCAGGTTCGAGCACTCAGGTTGAAGCATTCATGTTCAACCATTCATGTTCAAGCTTTCACGTTCAAGGATTCATTTTCAAACATTCACGGTCAAGCATTCAAGTTCAAGCATTCAGGTTCAACCACTCACGTTCAAGTATTCAAGTTCAAGCAATGACGTTCAAGCATTCTCGTTCATGCGTGTCACTATCTATAAAGCATTCACGTTCAACCATTCATGTTCTAGCATTCAAATTCAAGCATTCACGTTCATGCCTTCACATTCCACCATTCACGTTCAAGCATTTAGGTTCTAGCTTTCATGTTCAAGAATTCATGTTCTGGCACACGTTCAAGCATTCACGTTCAAGCGTTCACATTCAAGCATTCACGTTATAGAGTGTCACTATCTATCAATCATTCATGTTAGAGCATTCAAGTTCAAGTTCAAGCATTCACATTAATGCTTGAATGTGTCACTATCTATCAAGCGTTCAAGTTCAAGCATTCACGTTCAAGGAATCTTGTTCAAGCATCCTTGTTTAAGCATTCACATTCTAGCATTAAAGTTCAAGCGTTCATGTTCAAGCATTCACGTTCAAGCATTCATGTTCAAGCATTCACATTCATGCATTCATATTCAAGCATTCACGTTCAAGCATTCTTGTTCAAACATTCACCTTTAAGCATTCAAGTTCAAGCATTCATGTTCAAGCATTCACGTTTATGCATTCACGTTCAAGCATTCAATTCAAGCAATGACGTTCAAGCATTCAAGTTCAACTATGATGTTCAAGCAATCACGGTCAAGCATTAATGTTCACGCATTTATGTTCAAGCATTCACGTCCAAGCATTCATGTTCATGAACACGTTCAAGAATTCACGTTCATGTATTCATGTTCATGGACACATTCAACCATTCATGTTCAAGCATTCTTGTTCTAGCATTCATGTTCTGGCACACGTTTAAGCATTCACGTTCAAGCGTTCACCTTCAAGCATTCATGTGTGGCACAATTTATGAAGCATTCACGTTCAAGGAATCTCCTTCATGCATTCACATTCAAGCATTCACATTTAAGCATTCGTGTTCAAGCATTCATGTTCAGGCATTCACCTTCAACCATTTCATGTTCAAGCATGCACGTTAAGGATTCTCGTTCATGCATTCATGTTCAAGCACAATCTAAGAAGCATTCATGTACAAGGATTCTCATTCATGCAATCACGTTCAAGCATTCACATTTAAGCATTCACATTCAAGCATCCATGTTCAACCTTTCATGTTCAAGCATGCACGTCAAGCTTTCCAGTTCAAGCATTCACGTTCAAGGATTCTCATTCAAGCTTTTATGTTCAAAAATTCACATTTAAGCATGCACGTTCAAGCATTCATGTTCAAGCATTCTCGTTCAAGCATTTTATGTTCTAGCATTTCATGTTGAAGCATACATGTTCAAGCTTTACAATACATGCATTCATGATCAAGCAATCACGTTCAAGCATTCCAGTTCACTAATTGACGTTCAAGCATTCCAGTTCAACCAGTCATGTGCAAGCATTCCTGTTCATGCATTCACATTCAAGTGTTAAGCAATAATGTTTAAGCATTCACATTCAAGCGTTCAAGTTCGATCGTTCATGTACAAGCATTTACGTTCAACCATTCTTGTTTAAGCATTCACTTTCAAGCAATCATGTTCATCCATTCACATTCAAGCGTGTCACTATCAATCAAGCATTCACGTTCACGCGTTCAAGTTCTGACATTCACGTTCAAGCAATCTCGTTCAAACATTCAAGTTCAAGCATTCACGTTCAAGCATTCATGTTCAAACATTCATGTTCAAACATTAACGTTAAAGCTTTCACATTCAAATGTTTAAGAATTCATGTTCTAGCATTCATGTTCAAGCATTCTCGGTCAAGCATTCACGTTCAAGCATTCAGGTTCAAACATTCACATTCAAGCATTCAGGTTCAAGCATTCCAGTTCAAGCATTCTTGTTCAACCATTCACGTGCAAGCATTTTGGTTGAAACATTCACGTTCAAGCATTCTGGTTCTAGCATTCACTTTCAAGCATTCACGCTCATCTTGTTCATGCATTAACGTTCAGGCATTCATGTTCAGGTATTCACATTCGTGTCACTATCTATAATGTTCAAGCTTTCACTTTCAAGCATTCACATTCAAGCATTAAGATTAAAGCATTCATGTTCACGCATTAAAGTTCACGCATTAAAGTTCAAGCATTCAGGTTCAAGCATTCACGTTCAAGCTTTCACGTTCAAACATTCACGTTCAAGCATTCATGTACAAGCATTCATGTTCAAGCATTAATGTTCAAGCATTCACGTTCAAGCGTGTCACTATCTATCCTGCATTCACGTTCAAGCATTCTTTTTTTTTTTTTTTTGCGCGGCAAAAATGGGGTTAATAGGGCCCTCGACCCTTCCAATAAATAGAAAATTTAATTACAATGCCGCTTCCGGGAGGAAGGGGCAAATTGAAAATAATCTTTATACAGTAGGCCAGAAGACAACTCAACAAATATCCATCAAGGGGATATAAAGACAAATTTCAGTTTATAATCTGAGTACAACCTAGCAAGGTGGCGGATGGAAGAAGGGACGCTAGAATTTCATTCGAAAAGGAGAAAACAGCCGCATCTACCAAAAAGTATCAAAAGGGGCTGAAGGACAAAATGGTACTTGTTGCGACTCTCAGTATACTTACTTTATTTGTTGGTGGTAAAAGTAATTTAAAATTAAAGTAAAATAGGGGATGGAATCAGCACAACTGAGAAATCCTAGACCTGTAAGATACAGGGTCTATTTGTAGCAAGTTTTGATAAATAAGAGTTTGTCCCACAGGGAAAAGTGATCTACGGCTCCAAGGGAGCCATCTCTAGTAGTCCCTCCAGATCTGACTACGGATCTGGTAGTCCTAAAAGGAAGGGAGTTTAGGGTCACTTATTCTAAGTATCCTAAGATAGCCTAATGAATTAACTACATAAAGGGTTGAGAAGATGGATGGAGTGTGGGAAAATAAATATAAAAGGGTGAGAAGTATGCTATTGGGCCTAGATCAGAGGAGTTTTGTAACTCAGATTCAGATATGATGTTATAGAAATCCTGTCCAATGGCTACATTATCACCATTGAGGAGAAAGAATCCAACCCATCTCTGTGCCATGATCCAATCCCTTAAGGCTATAACCTGTCCACTCAAATGGTCACAGACTATCCCATAGGGGAACCACAGTCCAGAGATGGGTCAAAACAAGCTAATCATTGTAGGCACTACTTCATCCAGGCTACAAGCTCAAGAATCCATAGGGAGCCTCAACCTCTAAAGCTCTATGTGTGGGGCTAGGGTTGTATAGGATCATGTTAGCCCAGACACATAGAGCTAGCAAGGGATTGAGTACAACCTTCGATCTAGCTGTCCATTGCTTGAGTGAGACTATAATGGTCCAGTCACAAGCCTACAATCTCCATAACCAGATTAGATCTAACATCTGATGGCGGGTCTATACAAATATAGGGGAGTCTGCCTCTGTACAATCTCCCACAAGGCTACAAGTACATGTGCAGAGAAGAAGAATCCATCTTGGATCCTACGGATTGGCTTCACCCTAAGGCTATAGCCTATCCACTTGAATGGTCACAGACTATCCCAGAGGCTATCCTCATAGAGTCCAAAACAGAATAGTAATATTGCTGCCACCTCCATGGGCACAAGGCTACCAGCTCAGGCTCCTATGGGGATTTTAGATCTAGTGGGTCCTGTGGTGGGGCTAAGGTTGTATCGGACCATGATAGCCCAGACACACAGGTCACTTGGATCTGAATGGATCCTTAGTATCAGTCCTCCATTGCTTTGAATCATAGCCAAAGCAATGACGGATCTCAAGGCAGCAGCCTTGCACAGAGCAACTCACAAACACACGAATCCCATAAAAGTAGGCACCCAATCACAAATTCCATTAATCTAATCTCAATAAACATACATAGGCATAGCCAGCAAGTGTTGGGCCATGGAGAGAAAGAAAAAAAAAAAGAAAATGATCTCAGATCCCGTATCAGGGATAAAATCTGGACTCTCCCCCCCGGCCTTAAACCTAAATCAGGCTTAGGTTTATATAGCAGTGGTGTGGCGGCGCATTAGGGTTAGGAAACCCTAATTTTAGCGATGCCACGTGGCCTATTAATGATCCTTGGATGCCTCGAGGCACGTGCACAGAGATTTGAGCATGGGAGTGCATCCCTAATCCTTAGAAATTCCCAGAAAGTTCTCTGCTGAAGCGATGGAAGGTTAAAGTTCAAAGCTTCACTGGGTAGCCATCGCTTCCCAGACTCGTCGCGTGGTAGCTCTGTTCTTTGCGTGGTTGAGTTTAACTCTGAAGCTTCAGCTGTCGTGAGGTTGGTGCGCTCTCGCTGGATTGAGCTTTGCACAGTTGGATTGCTACTTGTGAATAGCGCGGGAACTGCGCGAGCATTCCATTTCACAATAGATCTTCGCGAGGCTAACTCTGGCTTCGCGAGGCTGCTTTCTTCCTGAACAACGCAAGAACTACGCGAGAAGTTTACTTCTTAATGGAACTTCGCGAGGATCCTAGCGAGGCTTTTGATAGCTTCGGATCACGACAGCCTTTTGACATTTGCATCTCAATTATGCGGCGCGACAGCTTTCCTGAAGCTCTCTTGAACTGCCCGAGACTGCACGACCTTTAACTTCTAAACTTCACTAGAGTTGTGCGACTCAAGGCTTCTGAAGCTCTTCTGTCACTCCACTGCGCAAGAACTTCTTGTGAAGTCTTGAGGAACGTAGCAAGGACCACGCGAAGCCTAAATTTCTGAATCCTTTGGAGCTTTGTCAGCTACGCGAGGCTTACCTCAGGTCTGGATTCATGGCTTATTCTTCTGAGGGACTTCTGGTGCCGATCATGGGTTCCTTAGCAGGATTTATGGCCTTATTGCACTGCTGTTTATTACCTACAAAAATAGCTTAACAAATATTTATTAAAGGGCTAAGGGTCTAATCACAGGTAAGTTAAGGGGTGAAAAGTGGTACTTTTCAGGTCTTAACAGTATTCACGAGGGCTTTTTTTTTGTGTCAGGTGAGTTCACAGCACTCTTGAAAATTCTGGTATTTCTTTCCTTCCAAATTGTATAAACCGCAGCAGCAAGCAAATGTTGCAAGTGATCGTATGTTCGATCCTCAAGGTTGGCATTAGATAAATGAGTTATCTCTTCTATGATGATGTTCATGGGGGCCCGACGGATGTCGTATCGACTGAGGATAGAATGCCATATATCCAAGAGGTGTAGCCACAAGCGAAGAAAAGGTGGTCATGGGATTCGTTATTAGCATTGCAAAGAAGGCACAATTGATCAACCGCTATGCCACGCTCAAGAAGGATATCTTTTGTGGTAAGCTTGCCAAGAGCAGCCCTCCAAAGAACAAAAGCATGTTGCTGAAGCCTGCCCTTGAACCACACAAAATTAGTCCACGGAAGGGAAGGCCCGCAGACACGAACAACATCCCAGGCAGATTGGAGACAGAATATACCTTTTGAAGAAGGCGACCAGATGAGCTTATCATCACTATTACCAGTAATGGGGACCTCGCGGATGAGGTTCCAAGCGTCAATAAGGGCAGCCGAAGTGGGTGCAAGAAGATTCCAATGGCCATCAGAAATGAATTGAGAAACTAGAATTCTTTGCCCGAGCCCAAGATCATAGATAGATCTTTCGCCGTAACGATCAAATAGGCTACCAGCGTTAGTCCAAGGGTCATGCCAGAAATCAGTGTTGCCACCATTCCCAATGAGGATTTTGACATGAGGCAAAAGAAGAGGACGCGCCTGAAAGAGCCCCCTGACATCTCAGGGGCAAATGCGAGGGGTGGGAAGAGCCCAGAATGAATTGATAGCATGATACTTATAACGAACCCAACTGACCCATAAAGACTGGTGACAGGTGAGAAACCTCCAACAAAGTTTCATCATAAGAGTTGTTTTCCAATCATTCAGAGATTGAAGCCCCAACCCTCTTCTATAGGCTTGCATAAGCTGCTCCAAGCAATGGTTGTGAATTTTATAGGCTGGTCATTGCCCCCCAAAGGAACCGGCTAAGAATTTGCTCCATAGTTTTGATGGTGGATTGAGGAAGATGGAACGCAGTGGACCAATAAATGTGAAGGCTGTAGAGAGTGGATTTAATCAGCTCCGATCTGCCCACTTGGGACAGATTTCTGGTCTTCCATGAATTAATTCTATCGGATTTTGTCCACCATGGGCCTGCAATCAGAGGAGGAAAGACGGGAGCTAATGAGAGGGAGTCCCAAGTACTTCATCGGGAGAGTGCCTTTCTCCATTCCAAGAAGCGTAGCCAAGAGGTTCAATCTACGAGTAGATCCTCCAAAAATAACCTTAGATTTCACAATGTTGTAAGTCAGGCCCGAGATACTACTGAAGTGGGTGAGAAGCTTATGGATTTCCTTGGCATTATGAGTATTAGCTTCAGCAAATAGCATCAGATCATCCACGAATAGGAGGTGGTGGATGTTAAGCGGAGCAACGAGCCAGTGAGTGATGTTGTGAGAGTTACATTCTCGAAGTAATAAGCTTGAAAACCCTTTAAGAGCAATAGAGAAGAGAAGGGGAGAGATAGGATCTCCCTGCCTTAGCCCAGATGAGCTGCTGAAATGTCCTTTAGGGCTGCCATTTACCAGGACTGAGAAGGAGGGGGTAGCAATGCACTCGATGATCCATTCAATGAATGTGGTTGGGAACCCGATTTGACATAAGCAATGTATGAGATAATCCCATCTCAAAGATTCAAATGCTTTCTTGAAGTCAATTTTGATTGTCATCCTAGGCTTCCCTATAGTTCAGTGGAATCCATGCATAAGGGCTTGGCATAGAAGAATATTATCATGGATGTTTCTTCCCTTGATAAAGGCAAACTAAGCAGGGTTAATGATTCTAGACATGAGAGGTTGAATTCTGGTGGCAAGAATCTTGGAGATGACTTTGTAAACAAATTTGCATAGGGAAATGGGTCTTAATTCATCGAACTTGGCAGCATTCTTGCTCTTAGGGACCAAAGCAATAAAGGTGTTGTTGATGGTTCTAAGCATGTGCTTAGAGCGAAAGAAATGAGTAATAGCTTTCAAAACATTTACCAATGATATCCCAACATTTTTGAAAGAACATGCTAGTGAAGCCATCAGGACCTGGATCTTTATTAGGATGAAGGGCAAAAATAGTCAGTTTTATCTCAGCAGGGGTAACCATCTTGGAGAGAACTTCCTGATTGATATCAGTCAAGTGAGTACTGAAAGGAATTTCACCAAGGCCATTATCTAAAGGACCCTCAGACCTGTTGAGCAGATTTTTAAAGTATCTCACAACTTTAATCTCAATGACACGCGGGTTAGAGCTGGTGAGCTATTCGGGAGAGTGATGCTACTGATAGTATTAATGTGCTGCCTTGATGACATTTAAGAGTAGAAATACTTGGTATTGGAGTTGCCAAGCTTTTTCCATAAAGCACGGGATTTGTCACGGCAAAGGAATCTTCAGTTAGGAGGATGTTGTGGAGCTTGGTAGTAGCCTCCTTTTCGTCCTTGATAAGAGCACTGTCTAACGGTTGAGATTGGAGCGCCATTTGAATCTGATTGAGGTGAACTTCAGCTGATTTCCTGGCTTCATGAATAGATCCAAAGATATCACGATTCCAAACCTTAAGAACTTTCTTTGTGTGCTTTAATTTTTCAGCTAGTTGGAACAAGGGGTTCCCTATAACACTAATATTCCAGCAATCCCGAATTAAAGCATTGAAAGATTGATGGGAAGCCCACATTGAAAAGAACTTAAAAGGTTTGGGGCCAGAGTCGATGGGGTTGCTGAGATGTATAATGATAGGGCTATGATCAGAAAGTCCAGCCGGCTGGAATTTGGCATTGGCGGAGGGGAATTTTTGGACCCAAAGGGGATTTACCAGAGCTCTACCAAGCTTAGCAGCAATCCGACACTTGGTGTTGGTGCTCTTATTGCTCTAAGTAAGAGAGTGACCAGTGGCCCTAATGTCATGAAGGCTACACGAATCAATGAAGTTGTTGAATTCATCAAGAAGCCTGCAAGGAATGGGGTTTCCCCCAATCTTCTCAGTAGATGTTCTCACCATGTTCCAATCTCCCGAGAGGATCCAAGGAAGGCTAATAGTGCTGCCAATGGTAGTCCATTGATTCCAAAGAAGACCTCCTCCTGGCAATATTTTCACCATAAATAGCATTGAATAGAAACTGTTGGCGAAGAGAAGGGATTTGAGCGAGGCAATGAACATATTGGGTATCATGGGACAAAATTTTCAGGGACACAACTTCCTCATTCCAGCAAATTAAGATGCTGCATTTGGTATTAGGGCTTCCATTTCCGCGTTCATGCATTCTTGTTCAAGCATTCACGTTCAAGCATTCTTGTTCAAGCATTCATGTTTTGACATTCATATTCAAGCAATGAAGTTCAAGCATTCAAATTCAGGCAATGACGTTCAAACATTTACGTTCAACAATGGCGTTTAAGCATTCACAGTCAAGCATTAATGTTCAAGCATTCATGTTCCAGCATTCACGTTGATGTATTCATGTTCAAGTGTTCACCCTCAAGCATTCAGGATCAAGCATTCATGTTTAAGCATGTCACTATCTATCAAGAATTCATGTTTAAGCATGCCACTATCTATCAAGCATTCATGTTCAAGCATTCATGTTCTAGCATTCACGTTCAAGCATTCTCGTTAAAGCATTCACATTCGAACATTCACATTCAAGTGTGTTACTATCTCTCAAGCATTCACATTCAAGCGTGTTACTATCTCTCAAGCATTCACGTTCATGCATTCATGTTCAAACATTTACGTTCAAGCATTCACGTTCAAGAATTTATGTTCAAGTATTCACTTCCAAGCATTCAGGTTCTACCACTCAGGTTGAAGCATTCATGTCCAACCATTCACTTTCAAGCTTTCACATTCAAGGATTCCTTTTCAAGCATTCACGGTCAAGCATTCAAGTTCAACCATTCAGGTTCAAGCACTCACGTTTAAGCATTCACATTCAAGCATTCACGTTCAACAATGATGTTCAAGCATTTATGTTCAAGTGTCTCACTATCTATAAAGTATTCACATTCAACCATTCATGTTCTAGCATTCACGCTCAAGCATTCTTGTTCCAGTGTTCACATTCAATCATTTACATTCAAGCAATCATGTTCAAGCATTCACGTTCAAGCTTTGACGTTCCAGCATTAACGCTCAAGCATTCACGTTCAAGCATTCATGTTCAAGCTTTCACGTTCAAGAATTAATGCTCAAGCATTCGCGTTCAAGCATGTCACTCTCTGTCATGCATTCCTATTCAAGCAATGATGTTCAAGCATTCACGTTCAATCCTTCATGTTCAAGCCCCCATGTTCAAGTATTCACGTTCAACTATTCACGTTCAAGCATTAATGTTTAAGAATTAACGTTCAAGCCTGTCATTATCTATCATGCATTCACGTTCAAGCATTCTTGTTCGAGCAATGACGTTCAGGCATTCATGTTCAAGCGTTCACCTTCAAGCATTCACGTTCAAGGATTCACATTCAAGCGTTCACCTTCAAGCATTCTCGTTCAACGATTCACGTTCAACCATTCATGTTCAAGCATTTACTTTCGAGCATGTCATTATCTAAGAAGCATTCACTTTCAAGGATTCTCTATCAAGCATTCATGTTCAAGCACTCACATTCGAGCATTCCAGTTCAACCAGTCATGTACAAGCATTCCCGTTCAAGCATTCACATTCAAGCATTCATATTCAAGCAATAACAATTAAGCATTCACATTCAAACGTTCAAGTTTGATCGTTCATGTTCAAGCATTTATGTACAACCATTCACGTTCAACCATTCTTATTCAAGCATTCACTTTCTAGCATTCATGTTCGAGCATTCACATTCAAGCGTGTCACTATCAATCAAGCATTCGCGTTCAAACATTCACGTTCAAGCATTCAGGTTCAAACATTCACATTCAAGCATTCATGTTCAAGCATTCCAATTCAAGCATTCATGCTCAAGCATTCACGTGCAAGCATTTTGGTTGAAACATTCACGTTCAAGCATTCATGTTCATGCATTCACGTTCAAGCATGTCATATCTATAATGTTCAAGCTTTCACGTTTAAGCATTCATGTTCATGCATTCACGTTCAAGCATGTCATATCTATAATGTTCAAGCTTTCACGTTTAAGCATTCACATTCAAGCATTAAGGTTTAAGCATTCACGTTCACATGCATTAAAGTTCTAGCATTCAGGTTCAAGCATTCAGGTTCAAGCATTCACATTCAAGATTTCATGTTCAATCATTTACGTTCAAGCATTCATGTACATGCATTCATGTTCAAGCATTCACATTCAAACGTGTCACTATCTATCCTGCATTCACGTTCATGCATTCTTGTTTAAGCATTCATGTTCAAGCAATGAAGTTCAAACATTCACGTTTAGGTAATGACGTTCAAGCATTCATGTTCAACAATGACGTTCAAGCATTCACGTTCAGGCATGTTAGTTCATGCATTCACGTTCAAGCATTCACGTACAAGCATTCACGCTCAAGCATTCAAGTTCAAGCATTCATGTTCCAGCATTCACATTGATGTATTCATGTTCATGCACACATTCAACTATTCATGTTCAAGCGATCACCTTCAAGCATTTAGGATCGAGCATTCATGTTTAAGGATGTCACTATCTATCAAGCACTCATGTTCAAGCATTCATGTTCTAGCATTCACGTTCAAGCATTCTAGTTAAAGCATTTACGTTCAAGCAGTCACATTCAAGCGAGTTACTATCTCTCAAGCATTCACGTTCAAGCATGTTACTACCTATCAAGCATTCACGTTCAAGCATTCATGTTCAAACATTTACATTCAAGCATTCATGTTCAAGAATTTATGTTAAGGTATTCACTTTCAAGCATTCAGATTCGGGCACTCAGGTTGAACCATTCATGTACAACCATTCAAGTTCAAGGATTCATTTTCAAACATTCACAGTCAAGCATTCAAGTTCAGGCACACACATTCAAGCACTGACATTCAAGCATTCACGTTCAAGCATTTATGTTCAAGTGTTTCACTATATATAAAGCATTCATGTTCAACCATTCACATTCTAGCATTCATGTTCAAGCATTCTCATTTCAGTATTCACGTTCAAGCATTCATGTACAAGCATTAATGTTCTGGTACATGTTCAAGCATTCACATTCAAGTGTCACCTTCAAACAGTCACGTTCAAGCTTTCCTGTTTAAACATTCACTTTTAAGCATTCAAGTTCAAGCATTCATGTTCAAGCATTCACGTTCAGGCATTAATGTTCAAGCATTCACGTTCAAGCAATGACGTTCAAGCATTCGCATTCAAACAATGACGTTCAAGCATTCACGTTCAGGCATTCACATTCGGACATTCCAGTTCGAGCGTTCATGTTCAAGCATTCTTGTTTAAGCATTCTGGGTCAAGCATTCACGTCTCAGGCATTCACTTTCAAGCATCCGTGTTCGAACATTCATGTTTAGGCATTCATGTTTAGGCATTCATGTTCAAGCATTCACATTCAAGCATTGATGTTCAAGCATTAACGTTCAAGCTTTCACATTCAAACGTTCAAGTATTCATGTTCTAGCATTCATGTTCAAGCATTCACGTTAAAGCATTCATGTTCAAGCTTGATGTTCAAGCATTAATGCTCAAACATTCACATTCAAGCATGAAGCATTCACGTTCATGCATTCAGGTTCAAGCATTCATGTTCAAGCTCTGACGTTCAAGCATTAATGCTCAAGCATTCACGTTCAAGCCTGTCACTATCTGTCATGCATTCCAATTCAAGCAATGACGTTCAAGCATTTAGGTTTAATCCTTCATGTTCAAGTCCCCATGTTCAAGTATTCATGTTCAAGCATTAATGTTTAAGAATTAACGTTCAAGCGTGTCACTATCTATCATGCATTCACGTTCAAGCATTCTTGTTCAAGCAATGACGTTTAGGCATTCACGTTCAAGCGTTCACATTCAAGCATTCACGTTCGAGGATTCACGTTCAACCATTCACGTTCGAGCGTGTCACTATCTAAGAAGCATTCACTTTCAAGGATTCTCTTTCAAGCATTCAAGTTCTAGCATTCACGTTCTATCATTCCAGTTCAACCAGTCATGTGCAAGCATTCTTGTTCAAGCATTCATGTTCAAGTAATAATGTTTAAGCATTCACATTCAAGCATTAAGGTTTAAGCATTCACGTTGATGCATTAAAGTTCTAGCATTCACGTTCAAGCTTTCACATTCAGTCAATCACGTTCAACCATGCATGTACAAGCATTCATGTTCAAGCATTAATGTCGAAGCATTCATATTCAAGCGTGTCATTATCTATCCTGCATTCACGTTGAAGCATTCTTGTTCATGCATTAATGTTCAAGTATTCATGTTCAAGCATTCACGCTCAAGCTTTCATGTTCAAGCAATGAAGGTCAAGCATTCACCTTCAAGCAATAACGTTCAGGCATTCACGTTCAAGCATTAATGTTCAAGCATTCACGTTCTAGCATTCACATACAAGCATTCACATTCAAGCATTCATTTTCCAGCATTCATGTTTATGTATTAATGTTCATGCACACATTCAACTATTCATGTTCAATCATTCACCTTCAAGCATTCAGGATCGAAGATTCACGTTCAAGCATGTCTATCTATCAAGCATTCACGTTCAAGCATTCATGTTCTTGCATTCACTTTTAAGCATTCTCGTTCAAGCATTCACGTACAAACATTCACGTTTAAGCATTGACTTTCAAATGTGTTACTATCTCAAGCATTAATGTTTAAGCATTCATGTTCAAACATTTACGTTCAAGCCTCACATTCAAGAATTTATGTTCAAGTATTCACTTTCAAGTATTCAGGTTCGAGCATTCACGTTCAGGCAATGACATTCAAGCATTCACGTTCAATAATGACGTTCAAGCATTCATGTCCAGGCATTAATGTTCATGCTTTCACGTTCAAAAATTCATGTACAAGCATTCACGTTCAAGCATTCATGTTCCAGCATTCACGTTCATGTATTCATGTTCATTCGCACATTCAACTATTCATGTTCAAACATTCACCTTCAAGCATTTAGGATCAAGCATCCACGTTAAAGCATATCACTATCTATCAAGCATTCACATTCAAGCATTCATGTTCTAGCATTCACGTTCAAGCATTCATGTTAGAACATTCACGTTCAAGCAATCACGTTCAAGCGTGTTACTGTCTCTCAAGCATTCATGTTCAAGCGTGTTACTATCTCTCAAGCATTCACATTTAAGCATTCATGTTCAAACATTTACGTCAAGCATTCACGCTCAAGAATTTACGTTCTAGTATTCACTTTCAAGCATTCAGGTTCGAGTACTCAGGTTGAAGCATTCATGTCCAACCATTCACATTCAAGCTTTAACGTTCAATGATTCTTTTTCAAACATTCACGGTAAAGCATTCTTATTCAAGCATTCAGGTTCAAGCACTCACGTTCAAGCACACGTTCAAGAAATGACGTTCAAGCATTCACGTTCAAGTGTGTCACTATCTATTAAGCATTCATGTTCAATTATTCATGTTCTAGCATTCACGTTCAACCATTCTCGTTCCAGTATTCACGTTCAAACATTCACATCCAAGCAATCATGTTCAAGCATTCATGTTCAAGCTTTGAAGTTCAAGCATTAATGCTCAAGCATTCACGTTCAAGCATGTCACTATCTGTCATGCATTCCTGTTCAAGAAATGACGTTCAAGCATTCACGTTCAATCATTCACGTTCAAGCATTCATGTAGAAGCATTCATGTTCAAGCATTAATGTTCAAGCATTCATGTTCAAGCGTGTCATTATCTATCCTGCATTTATGTTCAAGCATTCACGTTCAAGCAATGAAGTTCAAGTATTCACGTTCATGCAATGACGTTCAAGCATTCATGTTCAACAGTGACGTTCAAGCATTAATGTTCATGCACAACATTCAACTATTCATGTTCAAGCATTCACGTCAAGCGTTCACCTTCAAGCATTCAGGATCGAACATTCACGTTCAAGAATGTCACTATCTATCAAGCATTCATGTTCTAGCATTCACGTTCAAGCATTCTCGTTCAAGCATTCACGTTCAAGCATTCATATTCAAACATTTACGTTCAAGCATTCACGTTCAAGCGTGTCACTACCCAGTATTCACGTTCAAACATTCACGTTCAAGCAATCATGTTCAAGCATTCACGTTCTAGTATTCATGTTCAAGCATTGTCGTTCAAGCATTAATGCTCAAAACATTCATGTTCATGCATGCCACTATCTATCATGCATCACATTCAAGCATTCTTGTTCCAGCAATGACGTTCAAGCATTCATGTTTAAGCATTCACGTTCAACCATATTCACGTTCAACCGTTCATGTTCAAGCATTCATGTTCAAGCGTGTCACTATCTATGAAGCATTAACTTTCAAGGATTTTCTTTCAACCATTCACATTCAAGCATTCACATTTAAGCATTCACGTTCAAACATTTTAGTTGAAGCATTCATGTTCAAGCATTATGGTTCAAGCATTCATGTTAAAGCATTCACGTTCAGGCATTCATGTTCAATCATTCACGTTCAGGCATTCATGTTCAAGCATTCACATTCAAGCGTGTCACTATCTATCATGTTCAAGCTTTCACATTCAAGTATTAAGGTTCAAGCATTCACGTTCAACCATTAACGTTCATGCATTCAAGTTCTAGCATTCACGTTCAAGCATTCAGGTTCAAGCATTCACATTTAAGCTTTCCCGTTCAATCATTCACATTCAAGCATTCATGTTCAAGCATTCACATTCAAGTATTAATGTTCAAGCATTCACGATCATGCATGTTCAAGCATTCTCATTCAAGCATTCATGTTCAAGCATTCATGTTCAAGCAATGAAGTTTAAGCATTCACGTTCAAGCAATGACGTTCAATCATTCACGTTCAACAATGACGTTCAACAATGACGTTCAAGCATTCACGTTCAAGCATTGATGTTCATGCATTCACGTTCAAGCATTCATGTTCACATTCACTTTCAAACACTCATGTTCCAACATTCACGTTCATGTATTCATGTTCATGCACACATTCAACCATTCATGTTTTTCTTTTTTGCTTGGCAAAAGGAGGTTGTGAGGGGCCTCCACCCTTCAATTAATAAGAATAATAATTACAATACAACCTTCAGATGGAAGGGAAAAAAAGGGAATAAACTATAAACATTATGCCAAAACCGCCACCATCAATTAGGGCAATAGGACCAAATGATTTCGGAGCAGACTTTTTTTTTGTATAGGCATGTTGTTTGCTGGTATGTTGAAGATACGATTGTTCCTTTCCCTCCAAATAGTGTATACCGTGGCTGCTAACAAGTGTTGCAAGTGGGTGATGGTGCATTCCTCAAGATTGGAATTTAGGATGTGGTGAATCTCATCAGTGATGCTAGAGTCATGGGAGCTCATCTAATGCCATACCGGCTGAGGATAGATCTCCAAATCTAGGAACTGTAACCACAGCCAAAGAATAGGTGGTCATGTGTTTCCCTGCTAGCATTACAAAATTTGCACCCTTGGTTGATCACAATACCGCGCCCAATTAAAAGGTCAATTGTGGAAAGTTTTCCAAGAGTAGCCCTCCAAAGGACAAAAGAGTGGCACTGAATTCTTCCCTTGAACCACATAAAGGTCATCCAAGGCAGGGTTGGCCTATGAACGCGAGTAGCTTCCCAAGCAGAATGAAAGCGAAATTTACCTTTTAGAGAGTCAATCAGATCATAGTATCCTTTCTATTGGCTGCAATGGGGACTTCATGAATGATATATTCCAGGCAACCATGACGTCAGCGGAAGTAGGATTTGTGAGGTTGGCAAACAAAGAGTCTTGCGCCAAGCCCAAGGTCATATATAGCTCTATCATCATAGAGGTTGACAAGCCTACCTACGGGTGTCCAAGGATCCCTCCAGAAGTCCATGGTATGCCCATCTCCAGTAATAATTTTGATGTTTTGCAAACAAAGAGAACGAGCTTGGAAAAGACCCCTAACACCCCAGGGATAAATGCGCGAAATAGGAACATCCCTAAAGGATCTGAGTGCCTGATACTTATAACAGACCCAATTGACCCATAATGACTGGTGGGACGTGAGATATCTCTAGCACAATTTCATCATTAGAAAGGCTTTCCAATCATTAAGGGGTCGCAGACCCAATCTCCCCTTTGCTTTCGGCTTGCAGATATTGTTCCAAGAGATGGTGACCAGTTTGAGGGCTTGTCATTACCCCCCCAGAGAAAGCGACTGAGAAGCTACTCCATGGTCCTTATAGTGTATTGTGGAAGAGGAAAGACTAATGACCAAAAGATGTGAAAGCTACAGAGGGTGGACTTAATCAACTCTAATCTATCAGCATGGGACAGAAATCTTGTCTTCCAAGAGTTAATTATTTTGCGAAGCTTATCCACAAGCAGGGTGCAATCAATTGATGTGAGGCGGGAGCTGATTAGAGGAAGGCCCAAGTATTTCATTGGAAGACTGCCCTTCTCCATGTCCAAAGATCTAGCCAAGAAGTTCCTTCTACGCACCATACCCCCAAAAATTACCTTAGATTTCAAATTGTTATAGATCAAACCTGAGACTTTTCCAAACTAATCAAGGAGCTTTCGGATTGTTATAGATCAACCATTCATGTTCAGGCATTCACACATTCAACCATTCATGTTCAAGCATTCACGTTCTAGCATTCACCTTCAAGCAATTACGTTCAAGCATTCACTTTCAAGCATTCACATCCGAGCAATCACGTTCAATCATTCACATTCAAGCATTCATGTTCAAGCATTCACGTTCATGTATTCATGTTCATGCACACATTCAACCATTCATGTTCAAGCATTCATGTTCTAGCACACATTTAAGCATTCACGTTGAAGCATTCACATTCAAGCGTTCACCTTCAAGCATTCACGTTTAACCATTCACGTTCAACCATTCATGTTCAAGCATTCACGTTCAAGCGCGTCACTATCTAAGAAGCATTCACGTTTAAGGATTCTCGTTCAAGCATTCACATTTAAAGCATTCACGTTCAAGCATTCATGTTCAAGCATTCACATTCAACCATTTCAAGTTCAAGCATGCACATTCAAACTTTTCAGTTCAAGCATTCTTGTTCAAACATTCACATTCAAGCATTCCGGTTTTAGCATTCATGTTCAAGCATTCACGCACAAGAATTCATGTTCAAGCATTCATGATCAAGAATTTATGTTCAAGTATTCACGTTCGAGTATGTCACTATCTATCAAGCATTCACATTCAAGGATTCTCGTTCTAGCATTCAGTTTCAAGCATTCACGTTCAAGCATTCATGTTCAAGCATTCTCGTCCAAGCATGCACATTCAAGCTTTCCAGTACAAGCATTCATGTTCAAGCAGTCACGTTCAAGCATTCAGGTTCAAGAATTCCCGTTGAAGCATTCCAGTTCAACCAGTCATGTGCAAGCATTCTTGTTCAAGCATTCACGTTCAAGCATTCATGTTCAAGCAATAATGTTTAAGCATTCACAATTCAAGCGCTCATGTTCAAGCATTTACGTACAAGCATTCACATTCAACCATTCATGTTAAAGCATTCACTTTCAAGCATTCCCATTCATGCATTCACGTTCGAGCATTCACGTTCAAGCGTGTCACTATCAATCAAGCATTCACGTTCAAGCATTCAAGTTCTAGCATTCACATTCAAGTAATCCCGTTCAAGCATTCATGTTCAAGCATTAATGTTTTGGTACATGTTAAAGCATTCATGATCAAGCGTTCACTTTCAAGCATTAATGTTCAAGCATTCCTGTTCAAACATTCACTTTTAATTATTCAAGTTCAAGCAATCACGTTCAAGCATTCATGTTCAAGCATTCATGTTGAAGCATTCACGTTCAAGCAATGACATTCAAGCATTCACGTTCAAGCAATGACATTCAAGCATTCACGTTCAAGCAATGACGTTCAAGCATTCACGTTCAAGCGTTCACGTTCAATCATTCTTGTTCAAACATTCACATTCAAGCATTCATGTTTCAAGCTTTCACATTCAAACATTTACGTTCAAGCATTACCATTCAAGCATTCATCTTCAAGCATTCACGTTCAAGCGTTCATGTTCAATCATCACGTTCAAGCATTCACGTTCAAGCATTCATGTTCAAGCATTAATGTTAAAGCTTTGGCATTCAAACATTCATGCTTTCACATTCACGTTCAACAATTCATGTTCAACCATTCATCTTCAAGCATTCACTTTCAAGCATTCTCGTTCATGAATTCACGTTTGAGCATTTACAGTCAAGCGTGTCACTATCAATCAACCATTCACTTTCAAGCATTTACATTCAAGCAATCTCATTCAAGCATTAATGTTTTGGTACACATTCAAGCATTCACGTTCAAGCGTTCACCTTCAAGCACTCACGTTCAAGCATTCCTGTTCAAACTTTCACTTTCAAGCATTCAGGTTCAAGCATTCACATTCATGCATTCATGTTCAAGAATTAACGTTCAAGCTTTCACATTCAAACGTTCAAGTAAATGCGTTCATGTTCAAGAATTCATGTTCTAGCATTCATGCTCAAGCATTTACGTTCAAGTGTGCTACTATCTCTCAAGTGTTCACGTCCAAGCAATCACATTCAAACATTCTTGTTCAAGCTTTTACGTTCAAGCATTCAGGCTCAGGCATTCACATTCAAGCAATCTCGTTCAAGCATTCACGTTCAAGCATTCCCGTTGAAGAGTGTCACTATCTATCAAGCATTCACGTTCAAACATTCAAGTTCAAGTTCAAGCATTCACGTTAATGCTTGAGTGTGACACTATCTATTAAGCATTCAAGTTCAAGCATTCACGTTCAAGGAATCTTGTTCAAGCTTCCTTGTTTAAGCATTCACATTCAAGCGTTCATGTTCAAGCATTAACGTTCAAGCATTCATGTTCAAGCATTCACGTTCATACATTCCAGTTCAAGCATTCACATTCAAGCATTCACGTTAAAGCATTCACATTCAAGAATTCAAGTTCAAGCAACGACGTTCAAGCATTCACATTCAACAATGGCGTTCAAGCATTCACGGTCAAGCATTAATGTTCATGCATTCACGTTCAAGTATTCATGTCCAAGCATTCACGTTCAAGTATTCACATTCATGTATTCATGTTCAAACATTCTTGTTCAAGCATTCATGTTCTGGCACATGTTTAAGCATTCACGTTCAAGCGTTCACCTTCAAGCATTCACGTTCAAGCGTTCTTCTTTTCTCACGCATTCACGTTGAAGCGTTCTCCTTCAAACATTCACGTTGAAGCGTTCACCTTCAAGCATTCAAGTTCAAGCGTTCTTCTTTTCTCATGATTCTATCTTCTTCCTTGTGCTTAACCTATTTAGGGTTTGGTCGCTCAATCACCCATTCTTCATCTTGGTTGATTTCAGGCCTCACCAACCTGGTGCCCTGACCTTCCTTGTTCCTAGCTGCCAAACTATAGAGAGAAACAGTCTTTGTTTAAAAAGTAGGGCAATTATATGGAAGGCTGCTAATAGAAAGAGGAAAGAACATTACCTGAGAGCGCGGACCACTAAAAGACAAAAAGTTGGCGCTAGGCACGAATCGGGGCAGCAAGGAACGATAGGGTAAGGACTCATACCACATCTGATATCCCCCAGGGAAGAGAAGGTCGTCAATGGGGACCCCGTGGTGGAGAAAGCGAGCAGTGAGCATCTCGATAGAACCTTCGGGAGCCAGTACATCATCTGGAGGAGCTTGGGGCACGACAAAGAGAGGTCAAGACTGATGAATCACCCTCTCCCCTAAGTAGTAGGCCCTAGCCCAGGACCCATAGAAGAAGACAATGCGCCGATCTAATAAAAGACGAGAGGGGCCCACTGTAGCCAGGCTCCAGAAGGGGAATCCAACGTAGGGATCAAGGATGACCTGCTCAACAAAAGAGAAGGGATTTATACATTTGGTCAGAACCCACAGGACAAAGAGCTATCAAATTTACAAAGAGAGAAAGTGTTATACTACTCTGGGATCAGCAGATCGAACTGAGAGCGCAACCCTAACTCCAAGTGCTTCATACCCACGTCTCGGTAGCGGTTTGCATGCCAATTGCTCATAAGAGGGAATGTGGGGACTTCGGAGAGAAGCAGAGGGCGACCAGGTTGGAAATGCAGATACCCCCACACCTAAGAAAGCAAACAGATATAAACAAATATGAAAAAAAAAGAGAAGGGGGGGGGGATGAATTGAGACCAAAGGATAAATTACCACAAGAGCGGGCTAGAAGCCCACAACGGAATTGGAATCCCCAAGAATGGCTCGCACCAAGCTAGACATGAGCACCGCATAGCCAGCACCTCCCCAATCGAACCGATGTC
Organism: Chloranthus sessilifolius; assembly: GCA_021018995.1. Lineage (NCBI taxonomy): Eukaryota > Viridiplantae > Streptophyta > Magnoliopsida > Chloranthales > Chloranthaceae > Chloranthus > Chloranthus sessilifolius. The sequence continues at coordinate 68,311,492 of CM037598.1, read as the reverse complement.
ACGTAACCAGTAGGGACAACGAGACCCGCCCTCCGCTGGTGTTTGAGAGGAGAGTCTTGCCCAGGAGGAACATCAGAGAAATGCGAGCCAACATCAATGCACGCTCTGGCTCGAGGTAAATGGCCGCATCAGGTTGGCCCAGGTCCACTAGCTCGTGAGGCTCGAACAAACCGACCAGCCAAGATAACTTGACTTCGGAGCCACGAACATTCCCAGAGGTCGGGTAGGCCCCTATTAGCCGAGTCACCTCCTCCCTATCAAGCGTGCGAACAGGTATCATCGGCACCCGTCCAACACGAACCCCAGTGATCATGGACCAGTCTGCGAGCGTGAGGGCCATCTCAGCCATGGCCATGTGAAATGTCATAGTCTTAGGGCAGAAGCGCTTTATCAGGGCCTTCAGATAGGCTGTGTCAGCCCTCACAGCGGGGCATGAAATGAAGTCCCCAAAACCAGCTTGGGCGAGCAGGTCCTTCACCACCTGGGGGAGATAAAGTACGAGGCGCTGGAGGTCAAACCAATCACCCCGGAACATAATGTGGGGTAGGGGCTGCAAACAAAAGGCATCAGTCAAATAGGGGCAAGATGGTATAATGAAGGCATCAAAGGAAAACAAAAGAAAAAGGGGCTCGTCTGTTTACCTGACCAGCGATCTCAAAGTTGGACATGTGCGTATGCTGACAATGCAAGAGTCCAGTACAAGCAGCCTCACCTTGCATCTCGTACCAAGGTTGAGATGAGCGCTGCGAAATAATGAACTGTTCCCCGTGGGGACCGTAGGCCATCTCGGGCCCCTCCTGTGGATCTTGACCTTCGTCACCGGACATCTGAAACTATGGAACACATCAGTATAAGAAGGGGCTGCTAAAAAAAAAAAAAAGGAAAAAAGAATAACAAAAAAAAAAAAAAATGAAAAATGAAGATGAGTAATGAGAGAAAGGGAAGCATGAGCCTAAAGAACAACGTATACCTGAGAAAAAGAGTGGAAAATGCACTACAAAAAGAAAGAACATCAAGCATTCCAAACCAAAAAAATAGGAAGAGAAAAGTGACAAAATGCAAAAAACAAAAAAATATAATAATAACAATAACACATGTGCACTAATCCATCATAAAAAAGAAAATAACAAAAAAAAGAAGAGAGCATCATATACGAAAAGAAAAAACAAACAAAAATAGGGAAGCATCACATATTAGAAAACAACCAAAAAAGGGCATCACATATACAAAAAATAAAAGAAAAAAAAGAAGAAAAGAAAGAAAAAGCATCACATATACAAAAAATAATAAAAAAAAGAGAGCATCATATACGAAAAGAAAAAAAAAAACAAACAAAAAGAGGGAAGCATCACATATACAAAAAAAAAAAAAAAAAAAAGAGCATCACATATACAAAATAAAATAAAAAAAGAAGCATCATATAATAGAAAATAACAAAAAAAAAAGGGGAAAGAAAGCATCATACAAAAAAAAAACAGAAGGAACCAAAGGAAGGAACATCCAAGAAAATATCAAAATAAT